>OZ026510.1:12471227-12693727 GCA_964019985.1 Aurelia sp. 4 Dawson et al 2005 | reverse complement strand
ATAATTTTGTTCATTTTTAAAGTTTCTGATACATCTCCTTTCTCTTTTTAGCGTGGAGGTGCAAATGCTGGAATCGGCCGTGGACGTGGATTCGGAGCTCCACCATCCTAAACTAAAGAAATGAACTTCATTTTGTTGTAATTAAATCAAAAGAAAGAGAAAAAAAATTATATGCCCTTTTTTCTGTCTCATCCTCCCAAACCGAAGCCATTTAAATGCACCCAATACGTTTCTGAATTTTTGCAAAGGCAAATCGCAGATGAGTTCTTCATTATCCGTTAAGTTTAGAGAAATGAAGATGAATATTTGCAATAACAGCCTGAAACCTCACAAGAAAATTTGGGTTGGGTTGGGTTGTTGGACTTGCCCAAGTTGTCTTCTAAGACGACGTCTTTCTTTCTTACAAGAGAACTTGGGCAAGTCCGTGGTTGTTTGTCCCGATGACTCCAGCGACTTCAACAACCGCGTCTAAACCAGGCAGTGACCAAAAAGTCATCGTTCTTCGCAAATACAAGAAGCCCTTTAAAAGCACATTGTTAAACATGATCCCTTGCGCACCGAATTAAAATCAAAACAAACAGATGCACATCTTTATGTAAGCAACTTGGACGAGGCCATGGTTCTAAAAGTTTGCTAATTCAGCATAAAAATTTCCGCATATTTGTATCAGAAGTTTCTCGCCTCTAACATCAATCAAGCAAAGGAACCAAGACAGTCAACACAGTACTGAACAATTAAGATCTTTATGGCAAAACTGATGAAAGTTTTTATACAAGGAATCGAACAGATCTCATGAGAAACTAGTAACTCTTTGTTTCAACGTATAAACGACATTCAAAAATACAAAAATCAATTACATGAAGAAAATTAATTTCGTTTTAAGGGTACATTGTTTTCTACAAATAAAAGGTTCTATCTACATAAGGAATAGAACTGTAAGAATTCTGATGGTGAAGATCTACTGATCCTGAGGTTAAACAAGTATTTTTCATAAGGAACATAGAATTTGAGCCAGTACTGAAATTTCTTCAAACTATTCGATTAGGATTACCTAAGAGTTTCTTATGAGTTCCAAAATAATCTTCATTTTCCCTACTTTTGCTCCCGCGAATATTTCAAAACAAAAGTTACAACTAAAGTTTTTTTTAGCCTTTGCAGTGTTAAGATGTACGTACCTTTCGAGTTATATGATACAAGAAACAAGTGAAATAAAGTAAAAACGTGTTAAGGATGTCATTGGCCTGATCAATAGTTTCTTATCAAAAATACGTGTACGGGGAAGGGCAAAATATTAGGACATTGACCTCATTAACTGAGATTTGCCTGAGCCCAGCTTATGTCAAATTATCAATCTTTTTGTAACAATTTTCTTTACTTCTCTAAGACACATTTTGCGCTATGAAAACTTGCGCCATAAATGCAAGCAAGTAGCACGACACCAAACCTTTCCCATGAGAATGGTCACATGATGACTTAAAATGGGTAAAACAAACTTTTGCCGATTAGGGCTTATTACGTCGGTTCAATCATGGTTCAATCAAGCTTCACTGAGTGCCTTTGAAGTGCTCAGCAACGGCGTTTTCTACTAAACTATCATCATAAATTCTAGAGCCCAGTAAAAGACTGATTTCTGGGACTGCATGGCCGTGTACGAATTAAAAAGAGCACCCTTGAGGCCTACCGTTTAGAAGTTGAGGAATTGGACGCGTTGAGGATGAAATAACGCATTTCCGAAACACCTGAAAGGACATGGTACATTTGAGTAATAAGTCTATACTTTAGAGATAACGACCTGTTGAGCGAAATAACATTTACAGAAATGGGGCAACTCGAGTAAAAAGCCTATCATAATCAATTCATATGGAACTACATAGCATTCTATTGCTTCTGAACTGTAAATATGTTTCTTCTGCATATTTGAACTGTACTTTAGGTCTCGATAGAGACCTTGCAAACTGAATAGGAAAGAACGTCTCTTCTCTGGTATCCCCATACAGCTCCCCACTTGACATAACCATTCAGTTCAATCGTCATAAAGTACTAATTACTCATCACTGTCTTCAAGCTCCAACGCAGCATCTAAATCACCCAGAAGGTCACTGAGATCTGCACCGCACTTCGAGTGTTGTTCACGAGTTTCGGCCGTCCCTGCCAGTTTGCGTTTAAAAATACTAGGGTCGATCTCCTCTGAAGAACTCTCGCTTAGTGAAATGTCCGAAGAAGCATTAGCCAATGGTCTGTCAGTTATGGCCTCAGAATTGGCATTACTGGGCGCATTTGAGCTAGCATTACGCACGTTTGATTCATGAGGCGAGCGTACGGCTTCCAACGTAAAAACATCAGCCGCGCTTCCACTGTCAGTGGTTTCTTCATTGCTTTGCAGCTCTGAGTCTGAGCGGGCATTACTTCGAGTGCCACTAACAGGGGCTGCAGCCTGCCCAGCAAACAATGTCACAGCACTCGCCCTGTTTGCCGTTTGATAATTCTTTTTACGTTTGGCGTACTTTGCTTCAATGCTGCCACCGTCAAACTGGTCCATTTGTAAAAAGGCCTCATTGAAAACGAAATCCTCCTCATTTCGACTTGCAGGCCGCCCTTTTTGGGCCAGTTTCTTATTTTCTTTAATCTGAGACTTGATTCCTTTTGCTTCTATATCTGTAACATCACTCATTGTGCCTTTTATTGCTCTACTTAGCTCGCTGCTACTACCGCTATTTTCGTCCGCTTTCCCCTCTGCTTCCAATCCTTCCGAACTATTCTCTACATCCGATCTGACCCATCTAGAAATAATATACTCCTCATCTTCATTCTTCTTAAGATCCCCAACAATCTCTTCCTCCGTCGCCTCTGTTCTGTCAATTTCCAGATCCGAACCGGAGCTTACAGAACTACTATCACTACCACTATCCCCGCCCATGATATCAGCAAATTGGTCTTCTATCATCATTTCCGGATCATCCGAATCAGAGTCCGAATAGTCTAGCTGGATGGTTTTATGACGTGGATCTGTCATATCTGGACTCTCAATTGGACTTTCAGGTGGTGTGAAAATATCAGCAAGACTTACGTTCGAAACAACATTCGAAGTACCATCTCCCATTGCCTTCTTACCCCCAAGACTACTGTCATATGTGGATGATGTATTAGCTGGGCTGATCTTGGTAGCTAGCACGTCTTTGCGGCTCAGAGGTGGCTCTATTGCCAACCCTTCCTTGCTGCCAAGAGTTGCCTCTAAGACATTTCTGCTAGAAGCTGTAGGAGATTTATCCTCGTTGATACCGTCCTTGGTTTCCTCAAGCCTTGGTGAATTTGGAGAGCCATAACCATCATCTTGACTTGAATCCTTGTCGAGATTTTCAGCCTTGTCAGCATCTAACCTTTCATCAGAATCTTTCTTCATTTCTCCCGCAGAATTTCTTTCAGTTACTTCTTCCTCTCTTTCTAAATCACCTGTTTTACTTTCTTCATCAACTTTGCCATCCATCCTGTCATCTTCCTCTTTAGTATCCTCGCTTTCTTTGGCAAAAAATGACTTCAGATCTGCTTGTATTACCTTCTTTTGCTTCGTAGATCTCCTGATCTTAAACCCACTTATTTTACTATCATGAGCACTAATTTTTCTTGCTTTATTTTTCCCTCCACTACCCTTTCCTCCGCTTGCTATTGGCTCATCACTGTCATCTAAAATGATGCCTTCTGAGTTATACAGTGCTAAAATTTGTTCCTGCACTTTTCTCCCTTCGCTTCTACTAGTGACAGCATCAACAATGTCAATATCCTTGTCTTCATTAAAACTACCACTGCGTGGAGTAGATGAAACAAGCTCAAATTTGTCCTTAGAAATGTTTCCACTTACAGCACCACCATCTTGCGAATCATCAATCCCCATGGCAGGCAAATCCTCTCTTTCATTTCCACCTTCAAGTATTTCTCTCTCAATGTTTTTCATCTCTCTCATAGAATTGTTTGGTTCATCAATAACTGATCCTGCTGATCCCAGACTTACAGTATCATCTAAGCCATCACTATTGACAGTCTCCGAATCAGATACTTCCAAATAGGTCACATTTTCTTCAACGACAATTGGCCTATTAACACCCTCGTCCTTTGCCCTGTCTATAGAGTCAACTATGTCCTTTAAACTTTCAGCATCCCCAATAGCCTGCTCAATAGATATTTCATCATTATCAACCTTACTACCAACCTGTGCAGCATTTTCTTTCACAGGTTTCGCCTTCTTACCTGAATAATCAGCAAGTGCACCATTGGATTGATTTTTACTGTGCACTGTCTGCCCATTTGAAACGACCTCTGAACCTTGACCTTTAAATCGTCTTTTGACCGTTCCAGTTTGATGCTCCTGCTCATCAGCACTTGATTCGATGCTATGATCAGTAGTGCTGCCAGCAGCTACAACCCCACCATTCATGAAACTTCGTTCTCTCTCAATTAATTCTTTCAACCTCAGTTTCTCTATCTCTTTCTTGGGATGTCCACTAATGTTAAGTAGTTCTCTTAATACTTTGTTTTCAGACTTCAGTTTCGTTAGCATTTCAACATCAGATCTTTCGATTTCTTCATCTGCCTGAACAGCTCTGTGCATGACTACCGCCATCTCTGTGACTTTCTCCTTCAATATGCTTACATCCTATGAAAGAAAAATATAGCTATATTAGAAAGATATGTTCTCCTTCAACATTCTCTATTGGGTGTACCAATGAAAAAACTATCATCGACTTTTGACAGAACGCGATAAATCGTACACAAGACCAATTTTAAGGACGTATGATTAGATTCTGGAATTTTTGGCAGATCTTTTAGTCTTCCAATTCTTGAGCTACAAACAAGTTTTCCAAACTTCTCAGTCTAGAAAACTGTGAAAACGCTCAAACAACGTCCATCACATTTTCTCAGGACTTGACATTAACGGGTAAAGAGGAGGCTTTCCTAATGATTCGGGGATTCAGAAAGCGATTAGTTACATTTAGTTGCACGAGCGTTCTTTCTTCTTCGTAGCAAGAATATTTGTAGAAAGATGTTCTCCTTCATCGAGGGACGCAGTAAGCAGTTCTCAATTAGAACATTACAGCTCTGACATGGGCCACTTATCACGAAAGAGAGGTCAAAGCTTGAAAAAGGCGCCTTGAAGTTAAATAAGCAACCTTTGAAAAACATGCTGGGTAACAGTACCTCTTGATCTCAACCATTGATCAAGCTTCAAAATGCATTGCTTTCGTGTCTTACCAATTCAAACAGAATTCTAAACCATTTCACGTCCTGCCTATTTAAACAAATGTCTGTTTCTTCTTCATTTCTAAAATTCATCTATCTGGGTTGTTCATGGATGTACAGGTACACCATTTTTAAAACGTTTAAATTGCCTGTGTAATTGACCATTTAAAGGCAAATAGAGCTGACATATGTATTTCTAAAATATCTTTACGAGCTTTATAACTAACCTAACGTTGATACTCTGAATGAAAATCGGCTCACAAAAAGAAAGGATATGTGGTATCCTATCTAACAGAGAACATACCCCAGAATTCTTGCTCATATGCTCCAACGCGGCTTTATCCAAACCCTTATGAGCCAGCAGATTTAGGACCTGAAACAAAAGCAATTAAACAACTAAAGACTCGTTGAATCTAGGTTCACTGGGAGTGAGGATTCTGTCTCATCGTGGGGTGGGTTCTTGCATATTGGTGGGCAAGTTTTCTGTGGAAATGGTGCATGGCATGTGGAAAGAGCTTGATTACTCAGATTCTTTTATGTGCTAGATGTCAGTGGGTATTTTCGACTCAGCCATTGTGTACTGTCATAACATCAAGCAACAACTCCCCTACCTTGACATGTCAATTTTTTGCTGGCTTCGTTTTGTTTTATATCTGGTAAAGTTGAACTGTATATAATTAGCCAAAGTGGGGGACCAGAAGACCATGTGTCCTTCCTTGTTTGGCTAGTACATAAAAATGCACCTTTTTTGTAGTTTTAACATTTTTGTTAAATCAACACATAAACAGAAAACACTCTTGGTAATCAAGGACTACAAGAAATATGACTGCCATCAGATCTTTTGTCAAATGTAATGGGTAACCTAAATAGGCTTAAAAATCCAGATTGAAGCTAACTTCCTAACAGCAAACGTTATTGACACAAACTTCAAATCACAATCTATATAATTGATCCAGCTAATTTGACTCAAATGGTAAAATGGAAACACAAAATCCAGTCACCTCCCAATCAACTCAAATAACCCAAGTGACCAAGTAAAACAAGGCAAGAATTTAACCAGGATTTCAACCTACACCAGTCATTCAAAGTGCAAAGATACTGATGGAAACTTTACAATTCAATTCAATAAAAGTAATTAAAACAATATAACTCAAACACTAACCTGCTCTCGATACTTGTTCATGATTAACTCAAGAGTAGATTGATGATCTGCTAAAGCAACATGTAATTCACTGTTTTCGTTTTCTAAATCACGGATACGCTGATTCTCTAACTGGCTGCCAAGAATGAGTGTGCTTCTGGGTCTGTGCTTGGCAATTTCATTGAGCTTTGTTACCTCTTCTCGATACTACAAAGAAGTCAAATGGAATTTAACCTATGATGACGAACTTGAGTTCAGGGTTTATTTCTTCACTTGCATTTTGCAAGAAACAAGACAAATCATCTAAAACTGGCCACATTAAAAATGCAAATTTTGAGGATCTTGATAGATTTCTTGGTCTGTCCTCATTTTCATTGTTCATTTTCAAAAAATTTTATAATCTGCAGCGTTCTTAGCCAATCTGAAGGGTGTGGCCACAAAGGTTTTCCAGGGGAGTACTCCAAAACTGCAACTTTTTCTTAAAAACAAATAATTTTAGCTCCTTCCTGCTGCCACTATCATGCAATGTAGTATGTCTTAGACAACTGGCCAAGGGAAATAGGGTTAAACCCTATTTTTAAACTTTCTAACTCACTGCCTAATGGGCTACAGTAATGTTAACGCAGCCCTGGTACACCCTTGTACAAATGCACATCAAGTATTCCCCAAGGGGTAATAGGTTACATGTAAATTTGTGATATTTTGCCCATTTTCCCCAGGTTATGGGCTACTTTGAGAGTAAGAAATTCTTGAATTCTGCCCTGGATATGAGGTTATATTTTCAAAATACTGCCTTGGTCAAGGTCCAATTGAATTCTCAAAGGCACATTTATACCAAACCCCCTGTAGCAGCTTTCCATGAGTATTCCTTAGACAAATGGTAAGTATTTAGGGTCTACTGGGGTACAGGTCAGTTTGGGGTGAAATGGGTAGGATGAACAGTTGAAACAATTTTGATAAGATCTTTGTTCACAGTTCCTCCAGCTGCTAGCATAAACCACCTTTATTTGACATAGCACATGTTGATTTATGAAGGGTTCACCACAGTATTTTCCAGCAATCAATGCTGCTCAATTTACCCATTTCTGCAATCCCAATGCTTGGCGCTAAAAAACGCAGCTTAACCTTCATCATACCCCACCTAGCCTACTAACTTCATCCTAGTGGACCCTTTTCAACTCACCTCTTTCATAACTTGCAACTTTGTCTCTAAAGTTGATGCATCAGAAATCAAAGCATCAGCAGCAGTGTCATGATTCTGCAGTCTTTGTGCCAAATGCTTGGCATCAGATAATATTTGTTCCATCTTGTATTGTTCTAATTGAAGACCTACCATAGAAATAGTGAGAAATGTAGATCACAGATCATTTGAACATAGGCCTTGTCCAAATGTCACTCTTGTTGTGTGGCAAACTTAACCCAACAATAAAGTACACAAGGGGTACACTGCTTGGAGCAACTGGGTACAGCAGGCAGAGCTAGCAGCATGAAATATTTTGCAATCTGCAGATCTTGCCAGGCTGCATTAGCATGGCTTGGTTTCAAAGGTCAAACTTCACCACAGAAGACAAAAAGACAAGCTGTAGTGTCATAGGCCCATATTGGCTGAACAGCTGCCTATATCCAGCCAGTGTTTACAAATAAATGTTATCTGCTTGCTTTTCATGTACAGAATTGCAGAAGTGCATTCAAATGCTTGAGTTTATCCACATTTGTTAACCCAGATTAACAATTCTAAAACATCTTTTTGAGTGACATAAGTTAGAAGTTTGATGCTTGAATCAAGAGTCACACTAAGTAAGCTCAACTGTCACTCCCGAGTTAGGTTTGGCATATGAGAAGTGTGACATTTGAACCAGGTGTTAAGCTCCATTTGGCAAGATCTTGGCCCCTCTGCCAGCAGATTTCTAGTGCCACTCCTTGTATTGCCACACAAAATTATCACGTTCAGAAATACTGGACATTGCGAAATGTTGAGATTAAATGAACCTTCACCTTAAATGACTTCTCAATAACTGCAACTTCTGAAAACAATACAATGAAACAAGGTTTTTGGTGTCTTTTCAACCAGAAACATACTTATCCTTTCTATTCTGCTTGCCTCCTTCATAGCCAAGACCATTTAGGCATGGAAGGATGCAGGACTAGGGGTTGCAGTTTCCCAAGACTGCTGGCATGGAGAAGATAGGAGAAACACCATGAAATGCAGACTGGTAGAGCTCAACATTGGAAAAATTTGCAAAATGCCTTGGAAAGTTTGCAGAATGCACAGAGGATCTCTCTTTTGTCTAAATTGCTTGTGTGGCTGGATTTTGTCACTCAACAATAGACCTATAATTTTCTTTTGCTTAAAATTTCGCGGCTGAATTAAGCTGTGGCTAAAATTCAAAGTGTCTGATGGAGAAATCGTCTGTGCAAGGCAAACTTTCCAATTTGGAAATCAGTCATGATCAGGCAGAAATCTGCCTCAAAGACAAAGTAGTTGCTAGTGATGGATTTTTAGCAGCCAGCTACCCCAGATTTAAACTCCCCATATGCTTCTGGCCAAGGTCCAGTGAGTGACAACTAGTTCAACAAGGAGAAGAGTACTGTAAATGTTCAATATTGCTTTCCAACAAGATAAATGGTCTCTCTGTACTTTGAACGATGAAAATCCTGAATAAAGATGTGATGCGAACCAGTAAGTACAGACATTCCCTCACACATCTAATCAACACACATCTGAAAAACCTGCACAGGGCAAAGACCAGGCGAAAGTCGCCAATAGGCCATGTCAGCATTTGAAATTTGATTTTAGGCCCTGTTAGTTTGTGGAACTCATGATCAATCTGTTTTGAAAATGAACGAGAGATCCTGCTGATGGTTGGTCCTGGAGATCGAAGTAACAGTCATACTATACCTTAGTAGACGTCCATGTTCAATATGAAGTCATTAATTTCCTTTGGAGATGTTTTTTTCAGAGCCGCCGAAGCTCCACAGTTCTCTTTTCCATCTGCTGCCAAAATGATATCAATCAGATTTCCGCAGCGCGCAAAAACGCAAACATCTGCGAGACATTCCTTCGCAGCTACCAGCAAAGCCGCGCTGGTTCAAAGGACAAAAGATTAAAAGTTTCAAATGAAACAAGTTTTTCAAGTGTAGGGCTTTGTGCTCTGGAGGGGCTCATACATACAACAGACATATTCTTTAAGCATCAGGCTGAAATGCTTATCCTAGGAAAATCCAGAAAGCAGGGCGTGGAATTTTGTTGAAAAATACACACGCTTGTAATTTTACGGTAAGAGCAGCAACTTATGACACACCTGTGAAATCCTTGGATGGAATGGCTGGGGAATTTTGAAAAAAATATTTGCATTTTGCACTGAAAAACAACAATAGTCAGGGGGCATGGGCACATAAACTCTCACCCAATCGAACGACTTTGAGTATTGTTCTCCAATGTCTTGCCATACATGTCATACATTTCGAGTGCAAGTTGCTATGGAGACTGCTAGCAATTAATTGTTTTGAAATAATTAAAAGAAATGACATATAACTTTCTTCCTTTCCTGGGACTCTTTCACAATGGCTGCCAGTTGGCTCCGCACTCTGCAGTGGTAAAGCAACAAGTTCGACTCTTATCTGTAAGTGATCTTCCAGCATTTGTTTTAGTTTAACTGTAGTAACTAACCAAACAATAACTGAGGTACTCAAGCACCGTTTACATAGCTGTTATGAGCTGCATAGATCAGTAAAAGTTTTGAAGACCAGTTAGGCCAAGCAATAATTAATAAGACTGACCTGGTCTTGCGGAAGGAAACTCGCCCCGTAAAATTAGCAAGACTGCAGTTCTGTGCACCTTTACTGTAGTTAATCCTAAGTAAGCTAATGCTGTTATGTTAACCATCATATTCCCCCCCTTTTTGCAATCTGATTCAAAACACGAACTCCCACGAGACTGTTAGCTGTTAGTCCGTCTCCAAAGTTAAGTTTTATTGCCACTTTGTTGCAAACCACAACGGTTTGTAACAGGTGGTTAAACAATCAACAAATACTCGTAAAAGACCAAGATGTTTTTATCTCAGCTGTAATCCACACCCACTTTGTCTGCAAATGTCTGGTACATTTTTTGTTATGTGCAGGTCTGCTAAGAAGGGCAGGAGCAAGTTACTTTGATTTGGGTACAGTGATTATACGTCTTTGTTCTTCTTGGGAAATGAATGGAACTGTGTGGATTTCCCAGTTAACATGCCTAAATCAGTGGATTGACCTCAGACTATCAAACAATATTTTAAGCAACTAAACTGATTCATGCAGTAAATATGCAAGGAACCAAAATCTCAAAAAGTTCCTTAAAGGTTATCAGACTCAGTGCAAACCTTTTTCACCAGATGTTCAGCATAGATATTCAGAAAGATGTTCTACAAAGTGGCAGAAAAAGGGGGTATTGTCTATTTTGATCTTGTGATCTGCACAAAAAATATAACAAAATAAAAAAGTTTCACAAAAATCTGGAAGCCATCCATAGCTTTCCAGGCAACTTGTGTTTGTGTGAAACTTATTTACAGTGTTAACCTATCAAGATGTTGCCTCCTCTGTGTCTGTATTATAAAAGAAAGAAAAAATCATGATTTTGGAAAGCCTGTCAGGACTCTGTCAGAAGGTCCTAATTTAGGATAATTGCACTTTGAAAACCAATCAGAGCTTGTTCTAATACAAGCATTGCTAATATGGTTGATATTTGCCAAATACATTTGATATAGTGTGAAGCACTTCAGTCCTCACAGTTTCATTTTTCAGTTTCATATTTCAAATTCCACTACATACAATTCAGTGAAATGCAGCATTACCAAAAATTGATAGATTTCTATGAGGAATTTATACAATATGTAAATACAAAACAGAAGATAAATTGTATGCAGGGAATTACTTGAACAAGGGGCTCAGGGTCAAATATAAAACATAGGGTCAAGTCCTATCTAAAGAATAGCCTTTTTGATATGCCTAGACCAATGGCCAAGAGTCAAGTACTCCAAACCAAAGGAAGATAACTGTGAACTTGACAAAAGTTTATTTTTATAAACTGAACTTCAAAGCATGTGTTGCAAAAGCTCTACTTTTCACTCAGCTGAATAATTTCATTTCTAATAAAAGATATCACCATATAATGAGCTTTTTCAATAGAAGTTTACTTTTTCTCCACAGTTTGGAAAGTTTGGAAATTATAACAGAGACAGAACTTGAAGAGCATCATTATTTGAAAAGATGGAGTCAACAAAGGGCATAGCATCATTTTATGATGGCAAAACAATTTTCTTAACTGGTGGGTCTGGATTTCTTGGCAAAGTGCTGATTGAAAAATTGTTAAGAAGCTGTCCTGGGGTCAAGAAAATCCTAATGTTGCTCAGAACAAAGAAAGGAAGAAGTGCAGATGAGCGAGTTAAGAGTCTCTTCAACATGGAGGTAACAATGCATGATAACTAGAGTACTTTACTAAGCACAAATACCTTTCTTAAAATTCTTTATTTCTGTTTACCTCAAATAGAAACCTTTTCTCAGATCCCTAATTTTCATTTTCACTTACTTAGGCACCAATACCCTACTCTATCGGAACTGCTTTGCGAGGGATTGTTTATCCCAGTATTTCCTTGTATTTCCTTCTCCCAAAAATCTCAGAAAAGTGTTTTTAATCACCAAAGTTGAAATAAGGAAGTATATTTATCCCTGATCAAGCTCATAACAATGATACAAGAGCATTGAAGTTTTGTTTCCCATGCCAGTTTCTCATCAGCTCAATTTTCTTTGCCAGCTCTTTCGGGATCTACAAAGCACTTATCCAAACTTTCAAGAGAAAGTTCAGCCTATTGCTGGAGACTTGATGTCAGAAGGACTTGGAATAAGCGATGATGACAAAGCGTTGCTGCAAGAAAGTGTTGACATTGTTATCCATTCTGCAGCTACAGTCAGATTTGATGAAAAACTAAGGTCAGATTTTGATTTTTCTTACACATGTTGTTGATTTGCTGCTTTTTAAAAATTTTGAAAGAAGGTTTTCTCTTAAAGTGCATGAATGGAGATACAGTGAAATAATCTAATCATAGCACAAAAGAACCGCAGGCACCACTTATCTTCCTTTTGTTTCATAGATCGAAAACATCAAATACAAATAGGTTACATTCAGATTACCCAGTCCCCCTAGCTAAGTTTGCTTTTAACCCAATGCATCCATGATATAATACTCTATAACTCACTGTTAATGACTTTTTTTAACACAATGATTGGAAAGACAAGTGCAGAAATATTATAGACTGCTATCCATGATACATTTTTCTGTACTAGGTGGAGCAAAAAGAACTTCCACCTTTGAAAATTTTTCATATGGAGAATATATACTTCTGGTTTTGAACTGTGGAAATGTAGGTAAAATTTGGTCAACAAAAAAACTGCAACCTCAAAATTCATGGAAAAAAGAGACCTGAAACCCCTGATTTAATCATTTGATACTCACATTTGATGCTGATACACACTATACATATTTTATTTTCAGAATCGCTGTGCAGATGAATGTCATTGGTGTGCAAGAAATGGTCAAGCTGTGCAAAAAGTTCAAGAAACTAGAGGTAGGATAATGGCTGAAAGCAAAGATTGAGAACAGTGAAAAGATATTCCAAATTTTGATTTACAAAATGAAAATTGAAATAAGCATAATTGTGTGATCCAGTAAAACTGTTTTAACATCAGAGTTGTGCATAATTTGTGGGGATCTATTATTAATTCTTAATTCAAATGCTACAGTCACCATTTACCACGTTTCCATCACAGAGTTTAGTTAGAAAGTTCATGAAATGCAAATTGGGTTCAGGTTGCCATTCTGTTGTTAATGAATTCTGTTGTTAATGAATTCTGTTGTAAATGAATTCTTTTAGAGTTAAGAGAATGTATTTTCAATAGCCTTTGAGAATTAACATAAAGTTTATTCCAATGCTGAACTGCAAACAGTAGAGATGTTTTGAAGCTTACCTTCCCAAAATTTGGAAGGATTTAAGATTCACAGAATGTTCATGACTACTAAAGAACTCTTTGGCATTGCTAAATCACAAGAGAAATGTCCTGTATTGTGATTATTTCTCATTTTAGATGTTTTGCCATATTTCAACTGCATATTCAAATTGTGATAAGGACGATATTCAAGAGAAGATATATCCAACAGTGATTAAACCACAGAAACTAGTAGATGCACTAGAGTAAGTACTTTAAAGATTCCATCTGACTGTACAAAGTGTCCCGAAAAATTGTTTAATGTTTGATTGAATATTTTAAGGGTATTTTTCTCATGCCAGGAAAAATCATCAGAAAAAGGCTCTGTTGCTTGATGCAGTTTTATGACTGAATACTTGAAGATGCTGTAGCTCCTTCTGTGAGGTGAAAATGCTATCCATTATCCATATAGTCCAGGCAATCCCACTTTCCCAAGAGGATATCCCTTTTGGAAAAAATATTCAGTTTATTGCTGTAAGGCAGGAATATTATGGAAAGCAATAATTTCTCTCATAGCAAACTCATAGCAAAATATTGAGTATGTTTACAGCATGCTTCAAGCCTGATGCTAACTTGTTGTGAGTTTGACTTGAGTATATTTGAGAGCTTGATTGAAGTAAGAATTTTGCACCGCTTGCACATGCTGGCAGCATGCATCTTCTGAGCTGAAGAGAAATTTGATCAAGCTTGACAAGAAATACTGTAGACCTGTTTAGCTATTCTCTGAAAGAGCCTGGATCAAGCATCATTTTTATACATTTTGATACAAGATGTTTGATCGAGTGGTGCTAGAGCTTCTATCGCTATTGTGAACCTTCAAAGATTCTACAAAACACTTCAAAACATCGTTGATTCAGATTCTTTCTTAGAGTAGCTAAAAGGTCTATTCAAGCATGTTTATTTGTGAAGCTTGATGAAGCTCTAATCATAGGTGCAAACTGGTCATAATTATTTCAACATACTCAGTTTATCTCATTCAGGCATATCTTTTCCAGCTTGCTTAAGGTCATTGCAAGCTAAACTTTAGGGACCTTTAGCAGCCAGGATGGCAATGCCAGCCAGAACATCATCCTGTATGATACAAACTGAGTTCCCACATTACCTTCACATGTTCTAAAACAGGACAAGACAAAATCTCCTTGTTCATCTAAATACTTTGAAACGCTCTGTTTCCTGGATAATTAAAATTTAGAATGAGCGAGTTTCGTTTTGAAGATCCAGATTTGATGAACAGCACGTTAGAAATAGGATTTCCAAGTTGTGCAATTGAGAAGGACAACTTCACAGACTCTCAAGGGAAGCAAATTTGAACGGAAAACAAAGAGTCTTTTCAAGCCAAAGTTTCGAAACAAAGGGACATTTGCGTTGTTGTTGCAGTCGCCATCCTAGTTGCTAAAGGTCCCTATTTCTTTGAAGAGAACATCGCTCAGAATGAGTTGCTGATTTTTAGACAGGTAGGTTTTAACGTTTATCTGGGCATGCTCAGTGGTTGAGCGTATTATTTGCCAAAATTATTGTCTTGCTATCCAAGGAGCGGTGGCCTAGCAAACAGGGACTGTTTTTGTCACCTTTTATTGTATGTAAATGTTTTCAGGTGGATGTCAGATGAGATGGTAGATTCACTTACACCAAGTGTGATTGGGAAATATCCAAATACATACACATTCACAAAGGGTCTTGCTGAGCATGTTGTAACAACAGAAGGAGATGGCATGCCTATAACAATTCTCAGACCATCAATCATAGCTGGATCATACACAGAGCCGTTTCCTGTAAGCAATTAACTTTATACATTAAACTCCAAAATTGTGGACAAATAAATTATAAACAAAATCTTTCAGGGAAAAGTTTTTGGACTCTCTTTCACAGAATTTTGCCTGCTTTCACACAAATCTTGGATTACTAAAAACGACATATTTTCACTTAATTGTTGCCTATTTGATACGAAAATCCCATACCTTTATAGATTGTGCATCGTTTTTAGGGTTCTTGGCAAAAAAATTTGCACAAATCATCGTTTTGTGGAACAGATTATCGTTTTGAACAACCCGACCCAGATGGTTTAAGTCATGAAAGTATAGTATTTTTTTACTGAATACTCTCATCACATCCCTTTTAATGCAAAACGTTTCATCAAAAAGATTCCATTATCTTTTGTGAACAAGACTTGACGTTTTCAAATGGTCAAAATATTTTGCAGTGATTTTGCTGTGTATAGTAGGAAGGTTTTTAAACACTAGATATTCCAGACTTCAAAGAACTGGGACATTCCGAACTGCAATCCAGTTCAAACTTTGCTTAGGCCAGTGCATCCCCACAACAACAGAATTTTGATTTTCGCAATGGCACTTACTTCGATAATGATGTTTACAGAGAGAATAGGGCCCAGACTCCAAATATCACTTTACGTGTTATAGTTTGCGTTGTCGTTCATATATACTTTTCGTGTTATGTTATGTTGAGAACTATGTGTGTCTTCGCTTAAGTTCTTCCTATGGCGGAGGACATTATAACTACATGTGCTTAAAATGGAGACAGAATTTAGGTTTGGTAAAAATTGATCTTTCTGAACACGTTGAATGAAGGACTGGAAATATTGATGAAGTCTTCTCTATCTTTCAATTTATGTACAGGGACAACAAGCATAAGCAGCCTCTAGGGTGGAAATCAAATCATCTACACAGCGTTTCTAGTTTTATATCATTCACCATGTCCAACAAATAGAATAGGATTCCCAAAATTACAACAATGGAAATTTGCTATACTTTTCCAAAAGTATTCACACGTGACTGAATTTTTGTTGTTCGAACTCTAGGGCTGGGTTGATAACTACAACGGGCCGATTGGAATGATAGCAGCGGTGAGTTAATTTCGTTTTATTCTTTATTTTGTGTACTTGCTTTTACTAAGCTTTAGTAGTAGTTGTAGTTCGCTGACAGAACGTTGATATATATATTGGTTGAACGTTGAATATAGGGTGTCCAGAAAATTATGCCCTCACTGTTTGCGTAGCATCAGTGGAGGAGCTTTAAAATGTATCATCTCGTGTTTTGTGTAATTGCATAGGATGTGTTCTAACTTACTGTTTGAGATCTTGTTTGAGTCTGTCCGGAGTTGCTTCAAGTTTCGCTCTTGATCGACAAACAATCGAGAGGGGAGAAATAGGAAGAAGAATAGGGATAGGAAAGGGGGAGGGCGAGATTTGTGAAATACGTGCTCTGAAAACAAGGCTCCATTGTCTGATCTGTGCACTGGTCAACGTCTTGATCGGAGGATTTCTTTTATGTTACCGGGAAGAGCCAAGGGGAGCCAATCAGTATGGATAAACCTCTATTGTAAGCCGGGCTGCAGGATTTATATTGACATTATTTTATGATTGTTTGACATTAATTTTATTCATCTCACAACACAGGTGGGCAAAGGCATTCTTCGTACAATGAGATGTACAGATGATGCTGTAGCTGATATTGTGCCGGTTGATTACGTCGCTAATTCTATTATTGCTGCAGTTTGGTACTCTACTGTCAACAAGTAAGTGTTTGCTGCAGTCACGCAGGCGCATTACCCCGTTGTTTCTTTCGGAACAACGGACTTATTTATGGATATGTATGTATTCATAATCTCGCTAAATGACATTAAAATAAAAATAAGTTTACTATCTTGCCATCTGGGATTTAGCTTTGGCTAAAATAGTTTCAGCTGTTTTGCAAATCCTTAGAGGGCTATTGGGCGGGTGTTCAAAGATCCTGGCTCCAAAAACAGATTAGTTTCCAGTCCTAGGTGAATTAATAAGTGGTGCCACACATAGTTTTCAATAGCAGTTTACTAGGAGTTATCTTCAAGTTTTCAAAATCTTTCTTTTTGATATTTTGAAAACCTAGTTCCATTGTTTGAGATACTTTTGCAAGAATTTTAGTTTAGGTTGTGAAAATACATCGTTTTGTAAAAAAGATTTTTAATTGTGTAAATTCTCGGCTGTCCTCTTGTAAAGTTAACTGACGAAGATTTTAACATCGAAACGTTTTACAAAACAGTTGTGTTCTCTTTTATAACTTTTTTCTGTTTTTTTAAAGATGGCGGCTTAGTTTACATAAAAATAAGTTTATTAAGAAGAAGAAGACTAATTACAGGCGTGTGATATTAAGTAGATACAAGAGTTACATAGCCTGCGTGCAGACGTTACTATTGTGGAGGAGTTTTAGGGCGAAAAGGAGAGGGTAAACCTTCTCCTTTTCGCCCTAAAACTCCTCCACAATAGTAAAGTTCCTCCACAATAGTAAAGTCTGCACGCAGGCTAAGAGTTACAGGACTTTGATCCTGAAAACACCCCTAGTTAAAGGCAGTCTGTCCCCTATTGTTCTGACCGTAGCAACAGCTCTATTTACCTTATTTACGTTGGAGCTAAATTCATGCATCAATGAGTCTCTACGACCTTGATTACTTTGGACAAAGCAAATTAGCACAAACGTCTCGAGTGTACAAAAGAGATCTTTATCAAGTTTATTTTCGTTCTTCGCAGGGGACAGACTGCCTTTAAAATGGCAGGGATAGCATTAAAAGGTCAGTGCGACCTTGTTTCCGTAATTGTCGCTCCAAACGGGTCAATAAACGAAAACTTTTTGTTGAAGAAACGAAAATTCTTGAAGATGTTAAAATATAGCTAATTTGTACCTTTATGTGAAAAATGTCGAATCGAGCGTATGAGAGGGTGTGTGGTGTCAATTTATGACATCTTGTAATTAGTCTCAAAATGGCAGCCTTTATTAATTGACGCTATAAGATCATTAAAATTCTATATCCTTAAGGAGAGGAGCTGCTATATTATAGACATTCATAAAATATGGTTTTCTTGGTTTCAAATAGAACTGCCATGATGAGTCTAGCCATGTAGTCAAAGCTACGAGCCGCGGTAACTGTCAAGAAGTTTCTTCACCCGCTTCACAGAAGCTTGGTATGTGGTTCGATGGGATGACAGAAGATTGGAATAAAATGTATTTTCTGATAGCTGATAATTTCTTTTCTCTGATGCACTATCTTCATCGCCATACGTCCGCCACAGTTTTTCTGCTGGTCAGCCGTGATGTTTGTCATGTATTTTTGTTTTATTATATCAAGGTATTCTATTCCTGTTTCTCTTCAGGTCACCAGAACCGATCATATTCAACTGTACTTCTGGTAATGTAAACCCTTTTACATGGAGATACCTTGAAGAGCAGGGCACACGATTGTTATTAAAGTATCCATTCGATGAGATTTTCAGACGGCCGAATTTCTCCTTTGAGACTAACAAGTAAGTTCAATTCATCCTGCGCCAGATGGGTTTGGACCAAGGGTGTTAGGACACGGATATTTTGATTGATTATGTATTTACCTTGTTTTGGTCCTTGTGTCTTGTTTTGTTGTCTTGTTTTATGTTCTGTTTCTTCTTCAACTGAGCGTGGTTAGGCCCAACCGCTCTCAAGTTGTTCGAATAACTGACTGTATGACTATACTATATGACTCATTAGTCCTTTCAAAGATATCATATGCCTTTGAAGCCTTTGGCATAGCGTCGCAAAATAAGCTGAAAGATCTACAAGTCTTGCAAAACAGGATTCTTAGGATACTTCAATTTAAAGATCGTAAATATTCGACAAATGCAATTCACAAGGAATGTAACATCCTGAAACTTATTGATTTGTATGAATTTAAAATCTTAAAATTTATGCACAATGTGCATTATTATAAAGGGAAACTACCCTCAGTCTTTGAAGGCTACTTTGAAAAAAATGAAGGTAGTCATACATATCTAACACATCAAAGTAAAGACTATAAAATTTTTCGAGTAAACAAAACATGGGGTGATAAAATGATGCGAAATAAAGGTGCACGCCTGAGGAATGAACTTCCCTCTCCAATTAAAGATATCTCCAACCCTCATACCTTCGCTAAGAAATTAAAGAAAATCTTCATTGACAAATATTAACTAAAAAGAGTGCAAATCCATTACTAATAATCATATAATCCATTTCCTTACTCGTAAATCTAGATAACCTCATATTCTCATCATATGATAGTATACGACTGAACTTATTTTAATTTTTATTCTTATCATCTAATTTGTTATCCTTATTTTCTTTTCTTTTGCAAAGTTTATTTAGCGGCCCAAGCTAGATAAGCAATGCTTTACTTGGGTCGCGTTGAAAGCAAGTACCTTTTTTCACAGATTTATCGTACATTGTAACAACTTGTATTTTACGAATGAAATTGAATTGAATAGAGCTCCCTTGTATTTCTGTGTCTTAGTGTGCCTTCGCACAAGAAGCATTCTTGTGCGAAGGCGCACTAAGACACAAAAATACTAGGGAGCTCTATTCGAACAACTTGAAAGCGATTGGGCCAAACCACGCTCAGTTGAAGACGAAACAGAACAGAAAATAAGACAACAAAACAAGACACAATGATCAAAACAAGATAAATAAATAATCAATCAAAACATCCGTGTCCTAACACCCCTGTTTGGACCAAAAATGCATACATGTTTGACAGTTTTGCATTTTGCAGACGACGACAGAATGACAAGGACAGATTTTGTAATACAATAGCATTAGTTGCTCTAATTGATGCCTCAATTCAAAACGATTAGCGACTGCAGACAATGGAAATTCTCTCAACCAGTAAATCAAACCAAGCTTGGCCGCAAAAGTTGCACCGAAACCAATAGGGCAAACTCTCGCCTTATGGAAGCGAAAGGTGGGGTTTAAGAGAAGGTATGTGCTTATAACGAAAGAAGATGGGTAAATCTAAAGTTCTGTCTCACGATGTTTTTTGTTTCATTCAGAAGCTGTGTTGTACTTATTTCATTCAAAAATTGTTGTCTTTGCAGGTTGACATACTTTTATTGGACGTACATCAGTCATCGAATCCCTGCTTTTGTTGCGGACACTTTATCAATTCTAATTGGAAGCAAGCCACGGTAAGGAACTTAAAATGTTTAGTACATCTAAATATCTGGAACGCATTGAATATTTGAAAATACCTCATCCTCGTTCTCCTCTTCAACGACAGCTACTTTTGTCTGGGTGATGTTCTTGCTTCGCCGAAATCACTGTTCATGCTTGACCCTAGAAATAGAAATTGGAACGAAAAATTTAGAATCCCTCATATTTTCCGAAGAAAGTTGCCGATTTCAACTCGGAAAATTCCGAAAATTCATTCAGCATGTCGTCTTTCCAAGAAGATAATAACAACTTAACTACAACAACAATTATTAATGCTGTGGTATTCTGGGGGCAAGAGCCTTTCAAACGCCTTGTATTTTTTCTGACTCACCATGCAGGTGGGTCTAATACACCATTGATGATTCGCTCTCCTGCCATATGTCAAGAATATTTTGTTTTGCTGTAAGACGAATGACATAAAGCGTACGGGAAGAAAAAATCTAGGGGGGCACAAGCACAAACACAATGCTCGGCACAAAGCCCATTGTTTACTAACAATGCCGACACAAAGCCCGACTAAGGACAAAATTTTGCCCGAGTGGGGCTCATTTTCGATGATTTTCCGAAAGTTGGGGGGCTATTGCCCCCGGCCTCCCTGCCTCGTACGCTTATGACCAATGAATGTTTGGCGTTTCATAGCCAGTTTCTCCATTTATAGGAGTGTCACTAAAGATTTGTAGTGCAATTTCCCGGCATCCAATGTGAACCCTTTAGTGCTGTATTTGTATCTGATTGTATATTTAGATTTAACTTTAGTTACCTGTCTCTATGTTATGGCCATGGGGTAGTCATGGTCTCCTGCTCCTCATGGCATCGTCTTTGTAGTATAGCGAAGTAGTTTGTAAGTGCTGTTTTAGGTAATTACGTTATTGTAAATTTTTGTATTGGATAAAAAAAGGATTTGTGTCATTAGTTGTCTGCCACCACCTCGTAGGATAAAATGCGTAGCTGCTACACCTAATTGGTTTTGTAACGGATACATATGACATTTGACAGAGTAGAAACTGCGTAAAGTGACGTCATCTAGCAATCTGAGATTAGGAAGTGTTTGGATAGATAAGCTTTTTGAAACGATAAATCACGAGTGTAAGGCCCAAGGAACAAAATATCAAGTTATCAAAACATAAAAAATTGCAATGTACAGCATAATCATGATAAGATAAAATTTTTTTCGAACTTTGCGTTCATCATCAGTTAAAATCACAACAAGTAATCAGTTACTTCTTTATATACAAATGCTATAGCAAACAAAGAGGTCCTTAGAGAATATAAAACAAAAATATCACGTGTTGCCGAATTTTGGGATCTGTTGCAGGGAGCTAGGAGGGACTCAAAGTTACGAGTTTTCGCGCATTCGTGCGCAGTTTTTGCACTGTCATGACATTTTCATTTTGTTTTTATTTTAAGGTTGTGCAGGCTGTACGATCGCCTTGACAGAAATGTCAAAACTCTTGAGTTCTTTACAATCAAAGGATGGACGGTAAGTGAACATTTTGCTCTAGGGATAATCCAAATTGATCTGCAGTTTTTGCTGGATTCTTCGAAAGTAAATTTATATACAGTTTCGGTTTTAGATACAGTAAATCCTCGTATATAAGAACCTATCAAAATAAGAACCTAGAGGCTGTTTTTCCCAAATTATGTACCTTTCAATTAAGAGCCTGTTTCAGTTTGATGAAACATAGGTTCTTATTGCGGGGGTAGCAAAGTTGAGTTTTGATTGTTTTTATTGATTGATTTCATCTCGGTGCCAATTAGTTGTTGAAGCTTGATTCTCCACCCCAGTTAGTTGTTGGGTCCATAAAACCCTTCAAGAAGAAAAAAAAGCTGAAAATCTTTTTTAAGACTCTGAAAGGGCCTACACAACGCATCCTTCTAATAAGAACCCCTATACCCTGAAATTAGTGTTAGTGCTTTTTTGAAATACGAACCTATTGCAGCCTCTCTTTCTCTCTCTTTTTTTCTATTCATAATAAATTAACATTAAAAGAAACTGAAATACGTTAATACTGTACCGCTCTTGGTGTAAGAAGACACAAGGTCATCTGGCCAACGGCACTTACAATTTTCAAATACAACTTCAAAAACTAAAGAAAACTACTGGGAACAGGAAAAGAAAACAGGAATACGAAGCAAAAATTAAAGGAGATAAAGGGACTGGCAGTTCCACACCAAACTCAAACCATGCTATGTGTCTAACCCTTGTGTCTTAGGGCTAACATCAGTTTTGTATCATCACATCGAAAACTGATGGTACAATGAAGATGGCAGTAAAGCACTATGGGAGCATTTGGATGGTTTGGTGTGGAACTGTATAGAAGCCTCTCTCTCTCTCTCTCTCGTTAAAAAAGTAGGTTCTTATATGCGAGGAGTTATTGTATTGCAGTTTCGGAAATCAGTTATTTAGCAGGCGAATATGACTCTTCACAGAGAAAGAGCTGAAGACAAGCTAAAAAGATCCTATTTTCTGGATACGTAAGCGAAAAATAGCGCTTTAAAGAGTTTGGCATACTGGGTGGGCCTTCTCGAAGAAGTTTTTAATCAACAGAAACAAATTTTTCTTGCAGTGGGCGCCTGATAATCTATTGATGCTGATGGAAGCAATTCCAGAGGACGAAAAAGAGGTAAGAGCGAGAGTATCGATGTATTAATTTTTAGAGTAATGAGCAAACGGTATCAACTCCAACGCCAGGAAATACATGTAAATATTTATCCTTCAAGAGAATTCCTGCGGGAAATGGTATACAGGTTATTTCCCGATGAAGCTAGTAGGCGAGGGAAGCATAGCACGAAGACTGATCAATTTTAAGCGGACCAAACATGGCTGATTTTACCTTAATTGCAATCTCGTGATCATTTATGAACTCACTGTTAATGCGAAATAATAGGATCAAGAATCTTTGGCTTAACCTTCGATACCTTCTAAAACTTACGGTCTGCGTAGGTATTCAAATTATAATTGGAAGTACATAATTTCGCGTTCTTTCTATCACTGCCGAAGATAATTAAACCCTTGATGTTAAAGTTAATGAACGGAGATATAGCGGCGTACAAAAGAACGGCCGGCAGGCGCCACTTTCTCCATGTTGTTTTTGCCCATCAAGGAGGTCAAATATAGTAGGTTATATTCAGAAGACCCAGCCTCCCGAGCTAAGTTGCTTTAACTCCGTTGATTTGCTTTAAATTGAACAAGAGCAAGTTTTAACGACATTTAGCGAATCAAGTTTGAGGATTTTTTCAAACGCCCAAACTTCTGTCTGAAATTCATCATAGATATTTAAGATCAATTCAACTTTCTTGCAGGTGTTTAATTTTGATATGACAACAATCAAATGGGATGATTATATCGAATGCTTAGTACTTGGAATAAAAAAATATCTTATGAAAGACAGATTGGAAAATTTGGATAAAGCAAGATGGCAAATTACAAGGTATGTTGAAATTAGGATGTTAAGATTGATTCACGGCAAGAAAGTTTCAGCAAAAAGGATAAATTTCTGTATCAATTGAAGACAATCTGTCCCCTTCGAAGAATAAAAATAACATCGATAAAGATTTTCTGCGCAATTTGTTCCTTCTTTCTAAGACAACATTTCTTTCCAGCATACTGTATAGTTAAAATTTGCAATATGTTCAAGGTATTTTAAGGATATCAGTTTTGCCTCAGTCCACTCCCTTCCTTTAAATCTACTAGGCGCTGACCTTACTGGGGTCTACTATTTAGCGTATGGGGATTAATTTACAAGTGTTCTAGTTTATTGTTTCTTTTTTGTGTATTCATGTGTTGTTCTGTTGTGTTTGTTTTGTTACGTGTTATAACTATGGGGTAGTCGTGTTGTTTTGCTCCTCTTGGTATCATCCGTATTGTGTTGTATATTACCAATAAGTAGGGTCAGGGACCAGTCATTATTAATACTGGGTAGGGGGCCGGAAGATGCTCAGAGAGACCACCAAAAATTTAGGGCAGTGGAAAGAAGGGCACTGAAAACTTTGAGTGTAAACAAAGGGGCCATGAAAACTGAACAAATCTGATCAGCTATCTGAAACACAGACATCATCCTTGTATGATCTTTGTCAATGCTTGTGTTTTTCCTCAAAATATCACATTTTTAATAAAATCTCCAGGTGCCACTTTTGTCTCTTGAAAGCATTTCCTTGTCCTTTTTACGTTGCTTGCCACCATAAGATATGACTGCTGCTAGGGAACATGTCATCAAAGTTAGAACAGAGAGGGGCCACCAAAAATTACTGCTAAGTTATCAAGGGCCTTTGAAAATTTTAATGAGGAAATTAAAGGGTCATGAAAAATTGTTATTTATTATGAAAATAACTTCCACCCTCCTACCCGGTATCAATAATTACTGATCCTTTAGTAGTAACATCTACGGTAAGAATTTATCTGCCTATAAAGAATACTGTCGATCAGGAAGCACAAATCCTTCTAGTTTCTTGCAAAGAAAACTGAGTATTTTCGTATTGATGATAATGTTGGGAACTTTACGTAATTTTGACCATTTCTGTACTGTTTTCAGGTATCGAATGGTGCGATGGGTTTCCTGCACATTATTTTTCATCGTAACATGGAGAGTTCTATTCACCAGATCAATGAAATTCCGACAATTATGGTTCAGGGTTGTCTTTGCTGTTTATCGCGCTCTTAGATACCTAAATTTGGTAAGCATTTCTAGGTAAGTCGACGAGACGAGCATTGCAGTAAATTACCGCATATAGGAAATGAAAATTTAACAAATTGCTGCCCGCCAGCATAGGGAATATTTTCTCCTGCGTAAGAAGCTGGCCAACCTGATTTTCTCAGACTTCTTAACATTGGAAATGTTTTCCAGTGTAACAAACTTATCAGTAATGGTTTGAGACTTTCAACTGTAGATAGTTGATAGCGATTGCATTGAGAGTGAAAGTCTATCATGCACTGCAGAGCTCACAATGAAAAGGGTTTCTCGAGATATCGCGTAGCGGCAGCTAAGGGTAAAGATTAAGGATAATAGATTACCGAATTCCAAGACGAACTAAAGAAATCAATAATGAATAATCAACAAATTTACGTATCAAAATCAATCGCTGAAATAGTGAAGCAATACCATAGAGAAAGAATACTCTTGATAGCAGTGGGAAAATCGCACCCATATTTAGGATTGGATTGTATTTATTTGCCTTCTTGAACTGCCAGAAAATGTTAGATAAATAGAGATTGCAATGAGCTAACTGCATCGATGAAAACTGAAATATTCCAAGGGACCATGCAGAAAATTGATCTTACTTACATGGCCGGTGGAGAAACAGCATTCTTGTTAAATAATTTTCTCACCCTGTATAAATATTTTTCTAAAAAGCAAATGACTCATCAACTCTTCTCTGAAAAGAATGTTACTGCCCCCGCTCCTGTGAATTAAATGTTGATCTAAAAAAAAGTAACGAATTACTGCCACATGCTGATTCATGCATTCAAATAAGCAAAATCTTTCAATGCCATTTTAAACAAATCTCATAGATTTTGCATCATTTTGAACACTATCTTCTTAAGCACACTTCGTTTTGGCCCGCATCTTCTACGATGTTCATATTGTCTACAGAATAAACTACGTTTTTTCTCAAGAATATCCGATCTTTGAGCTTTAGAAAGTTACTGGCCCCTTAAAAAAATTGCCCAGATTAAAATCTTTGACCTCGTTCTGCATGTGCGGGAAAAAGCAGTGGCCTCGTTGCATTTTACACAGGCCATGTGATAAGATACATTTTTACGGTCCTTTGTCACAAACAAAACACATGTGAAATACAGCTTATGTTATGACAGACACTGGTATCAGAATAAATCTTTAGTGATTAGGTTTCCATGCAATAGCACATGTTCATTATACATGAGTCACAACGCGAAACAGTGATGGAAGAAATGATGCATATTGTTATGCGCTGTTGCATTTCACATCTGTTTCTGCCTCGGATACACAGAACATAATACATTTAGTACCTTATTTTATTGTCGTTGTATCTTTGATGTACGAGATCGGCTAAGATTTGTTTTACCCATTTCAACTGACATTACCATACTTTTGAGAAATTTTAGTATTATGCAGCTCACTTTGATTGCCCCGAAGCCCGCTAACCAGGATAAGTAGGGTTGTGGCGGGGCAATTCACCTCTTGCTAACTGAGAATTTCACCCCAGCGGGGACACACAAGACGACTCGCTTCTCTTGTAATGTTTAAACATCGCATACGGAGTAGCGTTATTTTTTATCCAAATTGGCGTCAAGAAAGAGTCGCAAACGAGAAAAGCTGGTTAAAATATTGTCATTGTTTGAGCAAAAGGATTGCATGTTCTTATGTTGTCACTGTTTTAAGTTTTCAAGTTTTCAATAGTTTGAGTTATTCAAAGAAATCGATTTCTTGACATGAAGTAGTTGCAAACAAACCTTCGCCGATTGTATCATTTGGCAGTGTTTAGTGGTAAGCTGAACAATCTACTGTAAAGTAAAATTGTTTTTTGTTTTGTTTTGGGACAATTCTGGTTTCCTTTCAAGCAGCTAATCTGCGATGGGTTTCATAGGATAGAAGGGTTCTTTACGATAACAGATTAATAAGAGTGACAGGGGATGGGAGGGAATAGATCACGATATATTGTAAAAGGGTTTAAAGTATTTAATGTTTGAAAGTGGAGCAAGATGAGAGGGAGCGAGGCCAAAAATGCTTACACGGAAGGTCTTTCATTTCATTTTATTTTAAAATTCTTTATACACGGTAGCCCCAACAACCAAGGGAGGCTCTTAAAACCTGATTACGATATATTTGTAAAAAAAAGAATTATTTACAATGCTACAATAAGGATAAAATGAACAATTAAAAACAGTTATTTACTTAGTTACTTACACAGTTACGTCGTAGTCAAAGTTTAAAAGTAGACAGAGAGGGGGTTAGCTTGACATCATGAGCTAGATTATTCCAAACTGTCGATCCACGAAACGAGAAAGCTTTTTGGCCATTTCTCGTACTCATTCTTGGAGCAAGGATAGCCTCACAACATAGTCCCAGATATCGCAACAGCAACAACAATAATAACAACAACAACGACATCAATAGCGATCACTGCGAACATGTCATCAGTCTAGATCAAGGAAGTCAGTCTCAGAATTTCCTAAATTTGAATCTCGCTATTCGAGTTTCTTGTAAATGTAGTTGAGAGGTATATTTACACATTTGCAGTTGAAAGCTAGGGTAGCAGGCATTCTTAAACCGTCCGTTAAGCGTTTGCATTTTTGAATGGAACTTTGTTTTCAAGGCATCAAAAAAGCTGTTCTGCGCGCACCGGTTCATGCCCCCGGTTTAACATGCTCCTTTTGATTCAAATCACTTATGTTCATGCTATTTTCGGATTAATTCTGTTCTGGAGTAGTGCAAACGCTCTTGCACGGTAACAGCTTTTCACAGGATCAAACTGTTCCCATGGTTCTTGGTCCCTGACATACCAAAGATTCTACAGGTGAGAGGTCTGAAGCGTCCTGCTCTTAGTTGCTCCACTGCTGAACGAACTACTTAAGGAGCTTATTTAGCTGAAGGTTGACATGAATTCGAGAAGTAGATATTGCTAATATTGGATGATATCATAACAAACCAAGGGTGTTAGGACACGGATGTTTCGATTTATTATTCATTTACCTTGTTTTGGTCCCTGTGTCTTGTTTTGTTGTCTTGTTTTCTGTTCTGTTTCGTCTTCAACTGAGCGTGGTTAGGCCCAACCACTCTCACGTTGTTCGAATAGAGCTCCCTTGTATTTCTGTGTCTTAGTGCACCTTCGCACAAGAATGGTTTTTAAAACCGCAAAAAACCATTCTTGTGCAAAGGCACACTAAGACGCAGAAATACAAGGGAGCTCCATTCGAACAAGGTGAGAGCGGTTGGGCCTAACCACGCTCAGTTGAAGACGAAACAACAGAAAACAAGACAACAAACAAGACACAGGGATCAAAACAAGGTAAATGAATAATCAATCAAAACATCCGTGTCCTAACACCCTTGAACAAACAGTAACAAATTACATGCAGCTGATCAGTAGTTGATGGAACGAAATAACATTCTTAAGTTTTGAATGTCAAATTATTTAGTAGATGAATGCTGATGGTAACTTCCTCGTGTTACTTTCTTGTGTCTCTTTCTCAAGGCTAAAACCGAGGGGCAAATCACATCAAAAATCTCCTACACTCTGGTAAAAAATCATAGCAAATCTGAAGATTTCGTAAAAATCTTAGCAAAGTTTGAAATCCCAAAGAATCTTCACAAAATCTTATAAATCCCAAAGGAAATCCTAAAAATCTTTGAAAGTCTCAGGAAGTGCCAGAAACCTCCCCAACGAATTAAAACATAGGCCCTAAATCCTCACATTGATGTAAAATGGTGGCTGAATGATTCTATGACAGATTTCTTTTAAGTAGATGGTTTGAAAAAATTATAGCCATTTTTTTTTTAATTCTTCCGTTGGACTTTTCAGAAATCTTCAATATTTGTCTGAATTACAATCTATATTTCAGCTCATTTCAGGATGTGACGTCGTCAAGTTTCAAAATCGTGAACCAGAAGAGTGAAAAGTTTAGCTTAATATGATATTGCAGACATCCATAAAATATGGTTTTCTTCAAAATCATGCAATCTCTCGTCAACAATTTTAGAAACTACGACAGTTTTGAGCTTTTGTCGAAAATTTTCTTGAATTCTTAAAAAGAAGAGCACCACTGTAATTCTGAAAGTATTGAAGATTTCAGGACAGTCCAACGGTACCCTGGGCACCAGAGCCAAGAAATAGAATGAAACAAAGAAAGAAAGAGAGTCTTTCTTCCTTCTCTCTTTTCTTCTTACCAATTTTCCTTTCAATTTTGAGGCTCTGGTACTCAGGGTAGTCCAACGGCAGATATACAGCAAATAGCTAAAGTTTCTTTGAAGCCGTTCAAGTTCGGAGAAATAGATAAGAGAATTTTACAACCATCAAATGTAAAGATCCTAGGCAACGAAAGTTGCAAATTCTCGAAAAATTCTTTCGTCTTTTCTTCAAAAGTCCTCAAAAATCTTGCAAAATCTAGAAAATGTTTGCAGATCTCGAAAAGTTTCAAATCTCAAAATCTAAGATGTCTTAAGAATCGTTGGAAATCTCAGAAACAATCTAAAAATCAGAGCCATCGATACAATCTCATAATTATTCTTTTGTGAATCAGATTTAGGCCAGATTTAACACTCTACAGTCAAAAAGTCGTTCCCAGTGCAAGATGATCTTTCATCACATTTGAAAAATTGGTAACGAGGAAGGCGATGCTAGTTCATTGTGCAGAGGGAACCGGTCTTCACTGTTATATACACATATTTTGAAATGAAGATACTCCTTGACAAGCAAGCGCAGTATGTTTTTAAAGCTTCAACGTCAGGTTTGCAGGCCAAACGAAGATTTACATTAGTCGATCTGTTCAATGGCAATCAGTCCTTGAGGCTCATAAGGGTATGGCTGTGCACCAAACGGGTTGGGGCGAACCTCTACCCCCAATTTATTCTGCAAGATCTCTACAATATTTTTCATGTCATCCGGAGCACAGTGCATGCATCCGAGACTGTTCGGCATCGGTTTGGACGGATCCCAGTCATCCCACTGTCCGGTATGTAGCAAAATACCGGACCGGAAATCACTAAGAAATGTCTTGTTTTGATAGCCAATCGCCATGTTGCCTTTGAGTCCTTTGACGATACGAATAACCGGATAAGGTCCGAAAGACTTCGGATTTGGCTCTTTGGAGTTCAGATCAAACGTTCCCAAACCGGTTGGTGTGTTTCCATTTCTTGTCAGCTGGTTCAGTGGCGTTTTCCCATGCAGCCGGATGTTAAATTTATAAACCGGGAGAGAATTTGCATCAAGCAGCGAAGCTGTTGTCTCGATGGTCCGGTCTCGGTACACTGGCACAAGCAACTTGAATTTGTAGCCGCGAGGGACTTGAGCGTCGTCTTTGAAACCATCGGACATCAACAGATCTATAATGATCATTGCCGTTTTGTAACAGACGACACCAGTTTGAGTCAGGCCTTGTGATGCTTGAAAAACTTTGACCATTTCTGCAGTTTGAACATCATATTGTGATGTTACTCTCAAACCTTTCGTTGCTGGGAACCTCTTCAATAAATTCTGCAAAATGATGACATCTTTTCCACTCTGGAGAGGATCTTGTAAACGTAATTCTTTTGTGAACGGCAAAGGCATGTTTGAGTTAGCCTTCATTTTGTATCCTTCAGCCAAGAGTGAAAGTTGTTGCGAAAACAATAGGCCAAACAGGCCTAAACAGCTTCGAAGAAATGTCAGGCCCATCATAGATCGTATCTGAAGTGTATGGTAGAGATCTCTCACGGTTTATGCAGTTACTGTTGCAGTCTTATCGAACCAAGTGCAACAGCTGACGGCTGATTGCAAAATAGATGTTTACTATTTATGTCTCTTCTCACCACTGGCCGCCACAGCAGCACTTCCTTTCAGCAAGGAGCAGGGGAATGCCCGTTCATGAAACGGAAGTGGATAACTGTCAAGGAACAACAGCAGAATTTGTTTTTTCAGCTCAACCAGGAATCAAAAACTTCCCACAAGAGAGCTATTAACTTCGGAAGAAGAGACCAATGTACAACTCTCAGATCACTGAAAACAGCAAGAAACGTCAGCAGCGTGCAAGGGAGAAAGTTTCATAAAAATTCGTTTTTTTCAGTGAAGGAAAGTCGATGGCAAACTTAGCATATAGGTATTAACTGGATTTCAAAAATTTCTTGACTGTTTAAATGCAGGTAATTCGTGGTTTCTTAACTTTTGCAAACTGAGTCTACCATTTCTTATAAGCTGTTTCTTACAGAAAATTAGAAAGCTATTCGAACTGTGTAATCTCTGCTGCTTCGCATAGATTTTAGGCCAAGCAAAACGGGTCTAGACGTAGGCTAAATCAAGCCAGCAAGGGGAAGCAAGCAAGGAATCGGAACCAAAGACAGCTATCGCCAACTTTGGACAACTGGCCATAAACTTACATTTCTGATTTGCCTCTCCTCTTTCGCACCATACATTGAAATAGCTGCACCAGGTTTTACATCTTCATCTTCTTGCTTAGTCTGCAACGAATGATTAGATAATTTCTTTACAACTTCGAGTTCTTCCTCTCTTACCTGCCATCTTTTTGCACACGTGGAAGAAAATTTTCAACCAACGCAAAGGATCATGGTCGACAGGCTCCATGGTAACCAAACTGCACAGCACAGAGTAGTCAGTCCAAAATACACCATGCCAAAATAATGATGGGAAGTTATCCTCCAACTTGCATATTTCAGCTCATATTAAGACATAAATTGAAGTATACGCTGTCTGTTTTATTTGTTTTACAGCGAACGATGGTATTTTGGCATCGAAATCACTTCAGATACGAAAAAAATAATCTGAGCATGACTTGAAAGCCTCCACACCTCCACACCCCTCCCCCCAATCAGCCAGTTTTCCGTATTTTGTATTGTTTATCTACCTAATTGCAGTGTTAAAGCTAGCTACATTTGAAAAGGCAGCTATGAGCTTCACATCATCTTAGAGAAAGTGGCGCTATCTTTCGGTATGCAAGACTCGTCCCCAGGTGTCGCGAAATAAGAGCAACTAATGAATATCAAAAACAAAAAAACACAGTCAACGAAAGCCAGTCAATTAAAGCTGAAACATAGCATGATTTGATTGGTTAAAATTTAACAGGCATGAAAAGAGAGTATTTTCTGGAATTCAAATACTAATGGCTGTTCTTACCATAGTTTTACTACCCAGGTTCCCGGACTCATAAAAAATGATTTTTTTAAACAACCTGGTACCGAGTGTACTATTTCACTTGCTTTCACTGAGACAGTCATGAACGTCTCTTATCCATTTTCAATTTTGACCTGAGTTAGTCCAAAAGGATCCCCTTTCAGCAACTGTTTAGCTCCTGACGCAGGTCACATTCAGTGTGGAAGCGCAGTAAAGGAAAGGATAGGTCGTATAGCATGGCTTAAAATGGCATAGAAAGCATAGCATGGCTTAAAACAGTAGGCGTAAAATTCACTCACTAGTTTTTTGAACTGAATGGCTCCAAAGAAACTCTAGCTATTTTGCTGTAATTCTGCCGTTGGACTTTGCTGAAATCTTCAATATTTTCAGATTTAGATGGTTTTCTACCTTTTCGAGATTTCGAAAAAAATTTAAAAGAAACTTAAAATTATCGTGATTTCTAAACTGCTTGACGCAACAAATGTCTATAATATGGTATCAAGCAAAGCCTGTCGCTTCTGTGGCTCATGATTTAGAAACTTGATGACGTCACATCTTCAAATGAGATGAAATACAAAATGAGTTGCAATTTCAAAAAATATTCGAAATTTCTGAACAGTCTAGTGACAGAATTCTCAATAGGTAGCTATCATTTCTTTTAAGCGATACACTTAGACAAAAATGTTCATTGAAATTTAAACCCAACTTTTTAACCTGGAATTAAAGATTTGGAACACTTTGCCAACGCTTTGAAGGAACACTTTGCCAATGAAAAGAGATACTTGTAAGGGAAGTAGATGAAGCTAAGGAGACATACCACATAGTTCCTGTCTTGTTTCCTTTCTTGCTACAATGGTGCATTGTCTATTATCCATTTAATTTATGATTTTAAAGAGCCATTTCCACCCAGGTTCCCTTGCAGGCACGATATAATTTCTGAATGTCTGAGAATCAAATTTGACCGAAATAGAGACGAAAGATCCACAATGAACAGTTCAAAGGATCCACGGCTTCCACACAGGCCAAATTGGAGTTTCAAACAGTCAGCAGATTTTTGCATGCCTGAAAAGGATACTGGGTGACAAAAGGCTCTTAAGATGAAAAAGAAGTTCAGAACAGATGTCTGGGGCTGTGTGATAATTGCTTCATTTAAGCCCAAAATCTCAAGAATTATAGTGCCTTCTGAATCAAATAAACGAAATTTGTGAGACAGAGCATAAGATTTACCATTCTTTCGTTATACATAACTTCTTTCAAAACCCACCTTTCGCTTGAACAAGCTGAGAGTTTCCCCTACTGGTATCGGGGTGACTTTTGCAGCCATGTTTGTTTTGATTAACAGGTTGAGAGAATTTCCTTTATCTGCAGTCACTAATCACTTTGATTTGCAGTGTCAATCAAAGCAACTGTTGCTATTGTTTTACACATCTGTCCATGTTTACTCGTGTAACTTTTTAGGAATGATACAGTACGAGAAGACATCGGAATTGAGATTCGGAGTACCACAAGGATCATGTGCTGGTCCCATCTTGTACTCAGTATATGCAAGTACCTTATCAAATGTCATTGACAATAATATTTCTGTGATGGGTTACGCAGATGATCATGCGCTGTATTCAACATCATCTACTGACAAAGAGTCAGTAGCACTCACACTTGCTAACATTGAATTATGTCTTGAAAAAGTCGGTGTATGGATGGTAGAAAATCGCCTGAAGATGAACCAAGAGAAAACAGAGTTTATTGCTTTTGGATCAAGTCATACCATAGAACAATTACAGGTTGAATCAATCAGAGTTGGAAATGATCCGGTTGAAATCTCCTCTCATGTCAAATATTTGGGTGTCTGGTTCGACAGCACTCTTACCATGAAAAAACACATATCAGAAAAGTGTCGGATAGCGTCTCTAAAATTATATAACATAAAGAAGATTCGCAAGTATCTGACCCATGATTCCCTCGTCAGGCTTGTAAATGCCTTGGTGTTATCACACTTGGATTATTGTAACGCACTGTTGATTGGCCTTCCGGATTCCACTCTAAGGCCACTGCAGAACGTCCAGAATTCTGCTGCCAGGGTCATCCTTGGCCTTTCAAAATTCGAGCATATATCTCCTGGATTAAAGAAATTGCATTGGTTGCCTATTAAATACAGAATTGTATTCAAAGTTTTGACCATGGTTTTTAAATCATTACACGACGAAGCACCAACTTATATTAGTGATTTACTCGAGCTGAGGAAATCAAACTATTCATTACGATCAGCAAATGGCATCAACCTGCAAGAACAACGCTCAAAATTAAAGTATTATGGAGACAGAGCCTTCTCAGTCTGTGCTCCTCGACTTTGGAACATGCTGCCTAACAATGTTAAAACATCTCCAAATTTGGATATTTTTAAGAAAAATTTGAAAACCTATTTCTTTAAAATTGCTTTTAGTTAAACAAATCTTCTCATGACTCATTTCATAAACATTCATTTTAGCCGTTTTTAAGATTTTAAAAAGCAGAGGACTTCTTATTACTTATCTAAATTTTAAACCCGTTATAAACTTTTGTCATTGTAAAGCGCCATAGATAGATAACTTGTTATTTGTATGCGCGCTCTAAAAATGTACATTATTATTATTATTATTATTATTATTATTATTATTATTATTATTATTATTATTATTATTATTATTATTATTATTATTATTATTATATATTATTAAGAAAATAATAACAATCTGCATACGTTGTACATACTACATATTTTGTAAAAGAGACAGTGAGTGGTCAAGTCCAGAACTGTTAGCATTTTAAATTCTTTTCTATCAAGATGTGGACAAATATTATATTTCGGACGTATTAGCTTTATACTTTTCAACTTATTTTAAGGAACTTTTTAATTAGAACTTGTAAATTTCCCCATCATGCCTAACTGAGAGTGATGGGTGTCATCATGTAGAGTAGTATTTGTAGGGAATAAAAAGTTTCCATTATTATTATTATTACGAGAAACAAGCGAACATAAAATGAAACTATGCTACGGATTTTCATAGCAACAGAAAACGACCTGCCAATGAATTCTTCCCATTGCTGAAGCTTCTTTCAAAGAGTTTCATGTCAAACATGCATCATTTCACTCTATAAAGGTTTGTGTCTCTGTGGATGGCGTTTAGAACTAGTTGGAAATATACTTTAGGCCAAAGTTCTCATAATTTGTATCGTAGCATCGGAAAGTAGGAAGACAAAATGCAAATACATCAATTTTTGTAGGCTCATAGAGATTGCTAATTATGCTATTCCAGCCAAATAACAGAAGACAAAATAGCGAAGATTTCCAAGACAAACTACCTAAGATGTTAATTACAAAGAGGTCTATATACGATATACAATTTACATCTACGATTAGTAAAAAATTGCATTCTATATTGTACAGCTTATTATTCTTAATAAAATTATCATATTACATGAATCCAAATTTTGTGCTAAAAATGTCTGTCAGCTAAGAAATTCGTCTTCGTGATGTATTTTTTTACAGCAAACCAAATTTTACAGAAATTTGCCTTCTAGGCCCTCGGTTTGTATAAGTTAAGTCAGCCACTGTTAGCTGTTTTTGTTATTATTAAAATATCGCAAATGTTTCTACTTTGAAACAGACTGGTTTGTTGCCCGTTTTTTCCTTATTTTTCATTTGCACCCTTCATCTTCTCTGCATGCTTTACTCCTGCTTCCGTTTTATGCATCTCGAAGGAAATAAACCTCTGTCTAGAAGTTGTATATATTGACTATTTTCCGTCATATGCGAAAAACTTTAAGTGCAGCAAGTAAATATACAGAAAGAAGAAAACGGCAGCCAGATACCCAGCCTAGCTTTAAATATGAACTGAACCAAGTATGACGTCACTGCAGGGCATTGTCCTTTATCCAGTAACTTGCTTCGACCAGAAAATCACTTGATTATTTCGACTGGATAACGGCCTACGCTCAAAACTTTGCGCTTAATTCAGTTCATATCAAAATGCAAATATCTTATGTTATTTAGTTTTTTGTCAAAATTTATAAAGTGTTCACTGTATGACTTTATAAAACCCTATACTACAGATAAATACTAGAAAATTACTGTAAAGTTTCGCATAGAATAAAAGCCTTTCAAAATACAGGTTATTGTCCTCAAAGACAACATGACTACCTTATGGTTAAGAAAGGCTATCATTATACGAGAGACTCTAACATGTCAGCTTAAAAAATTTATTCACTGTTTGACAAATCGTTTTAAAGAACGCTGAAACCAGAGCCAGAAAGTTTTTTTTCGAAATCTCTGTGAAACTGAATTCTTGGTAGTTTGGCAAAGCACGGAATATGATCTTTGGCAAATTACAAATTACTGATTTCACGAAAAAAGCCTATGTGAAATTACGAGAAAAATCTCACAAAGTTAGTTAAAGTCCCAGTCAGATCAAAATGATAGATCTAGAACTTTACAAATTGCTTGCAAGATTTTCTCACCACAGTTTCCAAACAGAGGGTCAACTTTTCGACACATAGTACACTATATTTGAGATCACTGAAATAGAAGCAACTGATTTTAGAATCGCATTGTTACATTAGTAACTGCAGTTGTTATGCGTAATATAATTACTGTATTCGATTCATATATGATACATATATACTGCATATGGAAGTAGCAAGTGGCAGACCTTTAAGGATCGGTTTTAAGGTCTGGGGGTATTTGATGCTGCAAGGAAGTACTCTCAGTGTTGCAAAATCCGACGATTTTTCCTAAAGAGCAAGAACTCTGCTAGTGACCTTGTTGGTCACCAAAAACGTTTTGTCCTTAGCAGTCGGACATTAGCTTGTGAATGAACCAAGATAATGCGAGAGGAACTCAAAGACCAAAGACCGTTCACAACTCAGCTAATGATTTGAGGTACACGCTGTTTGAAACAATGAAAATAAAGTAATTCAAAGAAACAAGCGCGCAAGAAAAGGTACAAGTATTGAGGAAATCGTGTGGTAGCCACCCCAGAAACTTAATCTTTTTGCGAACAGGCCTGGCCATGAGATTTTAAGCATGGATGCAGTCAATAGCTATCCAGGCAATGTTTTCGGCGAATTTTTCCAAAACGAGTAGATATAAAACGAAAGGAAATAAGATTTGAAGGAGATCAATTATGACCAGTTCAGGAAACCAATCTGCAGCTCTTTCCTGCAGTTGAGGGTAATCAAGAGGAGTGCAGGCAAGCATAGAGCTCCACCTTTTCAAAGAAATGAAAGATTTGATCTCTATACTGCTGCAAGTTATAGCTCTCCTTGAAATGATAATATTAGCATTGCAAACCGATTCAAGATCTGCCCGTCAAGCTACATGTAAGAACATAAGAGACGTTATGCATTGGTTAATGCAATGAGTAACTGTTCTTCTAAGTTCTCGATTCAATGTTCATTAAAGTGATTCTTATTTTGCGTATAGATCGATTCGCCTCTTAGGACCATCCACACAAAAAGCAAGTATTTGCCTTGGTCCTTTGCTCTCCCATCTAAAGGGTCTAGTCAAGAAAGCATTTTGACAAAGCGGGAAATTGTTTCACAGAAAAAGGAAGAAGCAAATTGTACTTTATGTGCCTGATCTCAAAAGGGCCGAAAGTTCCTCCTGCAAAAGTTTCCAACCCCCGAAAGCGCGACTCCACCTGACAGTTTAATAAATTTCAGCAGCTGCTCGATATGTCACTCTGGAAACGGTATTGCGAGGGGATTTTCCGCGTTGTAAACATTAGACATTAGATGTGCTCTACAGCGTCAAAGATCCCAGGCAAGTTTCAAAGTGACAAATACCACTTAGGTATGACATTCGCGAGCCCTAACACATACTAAGGGCTCCCGTGGATGGTCCTGTCATAAATTACAGTTCTATTCAGCATAAGCTTGTCGAAAAGCTTAGGACCTGGCCTTCGCGACGACAAAGCGTTGAATCGATATTGGAATTACCAAGAATCATCCATGATTCCGACCCATCTTCGTTCCATCATCCTTTACAGCTATGTGCCCGTAGACATCTGGGCACCTGTACAAGGGCTACTTCATTACCACTTGGAAGCATATTCTTCGTAGGCAGCTTTACCAAATCGATAATGCAACCTGCAATTTGGTACTCTCTCTAAAATGCCATTCTCATAATAGTACCTTAAAGCTCTGCTCATTTTCTCGTACGTCATATTCTCCCTGTTTTTGCATTCACCCCACATTCTCGCTACTGCTGCTGAATCAACCAATCGGAAGACTTTCTCATCACGTGATACCCATTCGATATATTGAGGACAATAATCTTCGTCACGTAGCAAGTCCATCAAGAATTGGTATAACTGCTTTGGTTTGAAGCCACCTGAAATTGAGACAGAAATGGTAATGAGGCTATTTCAAGATGGCAGAAGGTTTATAAATCTAGTCCAGGCCGTTAAAATGAATGTCATTGCATTGTACGATCGCAAATTACATCCAATAATCCAATTTCCAAACAAGTAGAGTTGATATTTGTGACAATTGTTTTAACATTAACTGTATCGTGAAAACTGCTCCATGTTTCAAAACAGCTCTAAAAAGCAACTCAGTGAAGAACTTCGTTGGAGGATAGCTTCAAATCTTAGTTGTTGAAAGTTTGAAAATAATGTACGACTATCGAAAATGATCTGTTTTATCCGTATCTACTGTTTGTATTAGTCCTCAAACTAGATAATAGTTTTCGTATATAGCTAGTTTATGACATGATAAATATGATATGATATGATAAATTCGTATATGATAAATAGTCGAACAAGCCAAGCAAGTGCAAAGTTCGCAAAACAGAGCCAAGCAAGTAGTTCTTCTCACCAGACGCAGAACACCTGTAAAACGTCTCAGCATCACTTAATTAGAAATATTTTTACTAAGCTAAAATCTTATTGGATATTTCAAACTTTGGATATTGGATATTTTGGATATTGGATATTTCAAACTTTGGATATTTCGAAAGAACAAGCTAAGCCAAGCCGGGCTAACGATTTCATTTCCTTTTTTATTCAATGCAGGTTTCTAATCCTTTTGAAAACAAGAAAATATGACAAATACGTACTGTGCTTAATTTCTCCATTTGTGCGACTTTTTAATTTCCCTGATCTTTTTCTTGGTGACGAGGATTCTGAAAAAAATAAAAATTACTAAGAGAACGACAAGAAAAAGATGGAATGATGTGGTCATGCGGAGTGAGTGGCCAAGTGGCTTATACAGTCTTCGTCAGGTGACTGAAGTTAAGTTTGGTCAAGTGAGGTCAAACTCCGGATGGGTGACCTCGGAGGCCTGACCTCACAACTCAACTCGTCGTCCTTCGGAAGGGAGGTTAAGCTAGGGGTCCCATGCCTGGATGCGGCATGCACAGTGGGCCTAAATTTGCCTTCAGTAGCTAGAAATCCTGACAAGCCCACTCAAAATAAATTGAAAACAAACAAACAAAGCCTTAAGTCAGGAAAATTTGAATGAAATGATTTTAGGTGACAGTGAATCAGAAAAACATCCATTCGAAATAAGTTAATCACATTAATTTCAAGGTGCAGACAAATACAATAATCACCTTTGACATAGTCTTCAGACTGGTCCGAGTCTGATGATAGTGAATTGAGCCTTCTTCGCTTTCTTGTCATTTCTTGAAAATTTGAATCATCTAGGCTTGAAGCGTTCAGATGTGGCATAATATTACAGGAACAATCTGAAATGAAAAATTTTGTTATTGAATTATTTAAATCTTGGATAACAAAATAAAATATCCCAAACTCGCAAGTTAAGGTCACAATTCAGACACTATCAGCATAATCTTCCTGCTTGTGAAACTGTGTAGAATGACACAAACCAATCGAGTCACGCCTTGGTCACGCCTTAGATAAAGGTGAACCGCACAGATGTTGATGTCATAACTATTAAAAAACTTGAACTCAGGTGATATCATCAATAAAATGGAAAGGGAGCGCTCGTCGGAGAAAGAGAGGGCAGAGCTCCAACCCCAAGGCTATTTGCAAATTTCAACTTCAAAAGATCCAATAAGAAAATGAGTTAAGTAACTTGAGACCGAGTAAGCTTTCTCGACCAGCCCACAAAACTCTCGTTCAGACTGACTACATAGGTCATACAAATTGACAAAAATATTACACACAGCAGCGTTGGGAGTTCCTGTGCCGTTAGGGGCTTGGGCTTAGTTTCATAAAAATTTTCCATAAACCATTGCAGGTTTCAGAACAATTTGCAATTAAACTCAAGTTAGAAGAAACTGAAGTGCATTTGAATTCTAAAGATTCAAAAGTATTAAACTCGAACCCAGAGGAAGCTTAAGACACTGATACTCCTAGAATCGGGGCTGAAGAAACTTTAAGTCAAATGCAATAAGTACCTGAACTATCTTCGTCCTCCGTAGGTAACGGCGAAGGAGTAATACTGTCACATGGTTCTTCCTTGATTCTGATTGGTTCACTTTCAATTTTTATCGACGGTTGAGGCACCATTTGAATATTATCAATGTTCATGTCAAAAATATTCTGTTGTCTAATAAAACTATTTGGGAAGCTATATGGTTCTTCGACTTCTTTTCTTCGGTCCAAGTTTGCAGGTAAACTGTTCGATAATAAATTAATACCCGATTGTATCGGTAGGGTTAAAAAGTCCTCTTTCCTTGTAGCCATTGGCATGCCGAAACTTCTGGGTGAAGATGGGTAGCTCCAGTCACTTGATGAGTCATAACTGCGACATTGCTCTGAACAGCAGCAATCGAATCTTCCGTTTGAATCTACAAGGAAAAATTATTCAGTCTTAGTGTTGCATTAGCTACGATGCGATGCCAAATATGAAGACAAAACCATAAGGCAGAAATATCTTTTGGCTTGAAGCTGAAGGTGCTGTTTGCAGCGCCATTAGCTGTGTTGGCATACCAGGGGGGGAGTCCCTATCAGTAAGTGACCGGAGGGTCAGACATTTTTGGGTTTGTAAAACGCTGTCTAGTAAACTTTTGGGTACGCTATTTGGTGCATGATCGGTATATTTTTGGGGGTTGCTGATGAGAAAATTTAACGTGGTGAGTGCTAGGCTGAGTTTTTCACCAAAATATTGCAGGGCAGTTGCCGAAAATGCTACAGACCCTTTAGTTTTCATGTACTTTTACGTTGAGTATATTTTTGGGGTCTAAAATGTCCTGATTTTAGTATATTTTTGGGTTTTTCGAAAATATCCTGCGTCTGAGCCCCCTCCCGTCACATACCAATAGAAGTCCCCCCGCTACCAATTGTCATGACGCTAAAACGGTAGGGCTGTACCAGGGATCGAGCCCTGTCCACCTGACGGTTCTGGCTGCAAAGTCAGAGGATTACACCACTGCACCATGACACTTTGAATAAACTAATCAACAACAGTCAATCGTGAATTCATTCATTTTGAATTGACGGGCCACAACATGTCCAAGGTGTGGAAACTACAGGCGCCGTTAATCATAGTACCCTTACTTATTACTGAAACGAGGCAAAAATGTTTGCATTTCCAAGTTCATTGCCAAGTACACTGCATTTACAAGTGAAGTAATGAGTTCTGCAAACGAGCTAGTTTACTTAAAGAATTAACGCAGTTAAAACTACTGTATCGGCACTTCTATGACGCTAATCCATTCGCCTCCGTCTAAGTTTAGATTTTCCCACGCAGTATTAGCCAAGATTGGTAAATTCCTGACAGTATCAAATGAGAGGTGGAAAGCATAATAAATGTTTCTTCATAAGAAACTACTTCACGATTGGAAAACAGCAATTTACAAGTAAACGTCTAGATTGAAACTGATCAAACTTTCTCATGAAAAAGAGCCTTTAGATATGTTTCTTCCAGCATGTCTTGCAAGTACCACTGTTATCGCCACTTGCATAGGCAATGAACATGGTGAGAACAAAGGCCAACCAAGAGATGGCAAAGCTGGGGGAAGTAACTTAACTTGTCTATATAGCAGGGTTGTGCCATATTTTAGGGTACCTTTTTCATGATAGAGTCTGGATTCATGGGCATGGTTTTCAGCAATTCTTTACATTGTCCGTATTTGAGTATAGTCTGTGTAAAAATTCATTTATTGGTGAGCTTTACTGCCATTTCCGGATTATGGGTATGATTTTCAGAAAATTTCCCGGATTTCTGGGTATACTTTTCAGAAGTTTCTCTGGATTTATTGGAGGTACTTTAATGATTTGAATGGCACAACCCCGTATCTTGGAAACTCAAGTGAGCTATCCCCCCTCCCAGGTTGACAGTGACCCATCCCCCCTCCCAGGTGGCAAATGGGCAAACTGCAACTGGAAGACTGAACATACCTGATTCCGATTCCATATCTATGTCTCTAAATAAGTCTGCCGTTGTGCAAGCATTATCTGAAAAAAGAGATATGTTGTTAAGAAATATTTTATTTTAAAGCTCTAAAATATTTGAAGGAAAAGGGGAAGCTTAACATAGAGATAACTGAGGTAGGATGAACTATCTGGTTCTCTTGATCAAAGCTGCAAATATTTTCATCCAAGACAATGACCACAGGAAAGTGCAGGTCTCGTTATATTGCCGGCTTCTGTTTGGCTAACCTTAGCTCTTTGCTTGTATTGCCCCTTCCCCAGCAAAGCAGGAACGTAAAAAGCATCGACTCACGCATTGAAGCATTACTTTCCAGTTCGAAGAAGTTTTCCATAAATCTATCGACTATGAAGAGCTGTGCCTTGCTTTGCTTTTGTTTGACTTCAAGTACAGTGCAGTTCCTGTCTTAAAGTATTTCTGCCTGCACACTAGCTTAACAACGCTCTCCTTTATCTGGAGATCCCATATCACATCCTCAGGGCAGAGATTACACCCTCCTGGCAGAAATTACGCCCAGTCGCAAACAAGAGCGTGGAAAAATCCACTCAAAAGTAACAATGTTGTCCTATCTTTTTTGTTTGATATTGAATTTGTCTACACTTACCTTCTACATGTGGAAACAAATCCGGAAATGTGGGAATATCATCTGCAAGAAAGAATAGATTTGTATCAATAGAAATGTTGACAGAAATCATTCTGAATAAAGTGACGGACACTGATCAAACTTTGAATACAAATACTACAACTGTAGCGTTTTAACGGCGTGATTCCAACATTGGTTGTGGGCAGTGGGACACTGTATGAATGAATTGATATTTTTATCTGCGTTTTGTTCTCTCCTGCGAAAGCGTTATTATCATGGTAAATGCCTGATTGACAGGAACACAGATGAATACGCCACTCAAATGAACGAAATTTGAAATACTTCAACTCCATGGATTATGTTCCACTGAAGAGCTTTCAGCTTCCATCTGATTGGAATAACGGGTCTGGTCATGTCACCTGGGGACGTTCCAGAAATAAGGAATGCCCCTTCACGTGATAAAACGATTAACATAGCAAGCAACAACGTGAATGGCCAGTTCATGAATACAGTGAAATTTTCTGGGCACTAGCCCACGCTCTCTTAACACTGTCCTACGCAATGGCTCTTTTGAAATAGGAAGGCGTGTTTCAGAGCACTGCAATGGTGTCCCAGTCTGAGATCATTCCTCCGCAAAAGCAAACTGAGCCAAATAACTGCCAATATTTCAAGGAAGATATGAAAACGCAGCAATTCTTTACAAAGTCTTTTCAACGGGCTTTGAAGTGTTCTGAAACACACAAGCCATTCTTTAATTACTCATTAATATTTTAGGCACAAAGAGTTGGGGACTGAAGCGACAATGGGGCCTTACTTAGCAGTCTAGCTACGGGGTGTCCAAGTCAGACCCAAAGCACGTAGACCCAAAGCAATGGATTTATGCAGACCGAGACAACATACTTAAAGCTTACGCAGACACAAATCTTTAAAATAATCTTCAGCTAGATTCAAACTAATGACCCCCGGGGGGTACTCCCATATTTGACTTGACGGGATGTGCCCCTCAACAGGGTGTCCTTTTCTGACAAAAAGTATGCGACAGTGCATTACAATTGATTAGAAAATTGTGCGACAGGGTATCCAGGGGTGGTCATGTCCCTATGGGGACAGTGGTTCTAGGTCTGTCCCTAAAGTTGGCTTTTTTTCTCTGATTCAGGGCCAGCTCTGTCCCCAAAAGTTTGTTTTTATTGCTTTTAGAGAAGTTGGTTTTTTCCCTCCTATTTTTGGACGATCTGTCACTGGGCAAGGTTTGTCCCAAAAACCAGCTTGCATGAGCATTTGTTAGCACTGTTTTTTCTATTCGATTGCAAGACAAAGCTGAAATTCTTTGGCTTATTAGTTTATTTCTTGAGATCCACGGACAAAAAATTGGGTGCCTTCGTTGGAAAATTTGGCTTTTTGGGGGTAAAATCCAGAAAATCTATGGACATCTGGCTTTGGATACTTAATTAATTAAGGACATTTCGAAATCACGTTCATTAGCGCATAACGAATGTAAGGAAATAAGAAGCATAAACAAGAAAATAATTCATAATAAGAGCAGAAGCCTTTATCAACATAAATTTATTATCAACATAAAATTAAACTATTAAACTACCTATTACAGTACAGGCCCCATACTTAACAAAAGCACCTAAAGAAACTCACTGAAAAATGATTAGCCCGCTTAAGATCAGAACAAAACGCTGAACAAAGAGTCAATTGGGTCAGGATAAGGGGCACTTTCCTTGCCTGAAAGCCTGAAAGGGGCGCCAAAGCTGAATTTTTATCATGAAAGGGGCAGTTGCCCCCATCTGCCCCCTAAATCCGCCATGGTATGTGCGAGTTGGTGAGGAGACTTTGTGGTACGTGGCCTGGGGACGAGTTCTAGGCCTGGAGCCAAAATTTGAACAGCACAGCAATTCGTTGGCTTCGAGGAACAGCGTCCTGGTCAAACGAAGTTGCTGCAGACTGTAAGAACCACGCAAAGCTTGTGCTGCGAAATGTTGCGAAGAAAGTAAAGGTGAGACATGTAATTTTCTACGTAATTAGATTCCTGATGAATGGTGTAGCAATGGTAGGACGAAAAGGCATAAAAGTATGGTTCACCGTTGTTCACAGTAGTGCAAGTGGCGCCATCATCGGCCTATAGGCCTAGGCCCGCCCAAGCGCCTTAAACTTTATGCTTGTCTCGTTTAAATCTACAGAAATCTGCATGCTCAAAGTACCCTGACTTTTACATTCTCTTTTCTCTGAGTCTTACGTACAAAGGATGGCCTGGTACGTGTGATTCCTTCCCTTTACTCTAGGCCACAAGGGCCTTCGGGGGGCAAATGCATGCACTTTTGGCGGATAAGGGCGGACATAACTTAAGAAGGAAACTATGGAGGTTGAATTAAATTGTATTGTTACAACTAATTGCTAATAGGTTTTCTAAACAATAGTGATAGAGATCCCAACATCTGATCGGATGATGCAGAATTTGAACAAGAGGATTTGTAGATTCCCCGCTAATTCAGTAGATATACTTTGATCGCATTTTTCCATCAAAAATCTGAAAATCTTGCAAAAGTCAAACACAGAGACATGCTGAAAATGTTTCTACTAAAGTGCAAGCTACTAGCTGGGCCTTGATAAATGCAAGAAAGACCTTGAATCAGCTCGGATTTGTTTAAGTCATCCTTTATCCCTACCACTTTCTCTTGAAACTGTAATTATTATGGGTTGACAAATTTTATCAATGACAGGATAAGTTTTGAATAGGCCAAATACTGCTCACTGACCTGACCTATCTGCAAAACAACGACCATATAATCTGATTACTTAGCACAATAAAATCTTGGTTACAGAATTTGTAGGAATATGGATACATACAGTATATATATAAATATATATACACATATATGAATGGTGGAAGGATTTTGAAAGCCACCAGCTGTCCTCCATAAGAGCACCCAGAAATTTAGCTTTGAATGTAGGGATGGGAATGCCAGGGTGGAAAATTTGTATTTGCGGCACCAAAGCGCGTCAAAACACAGCACAGAAAGTGAGTCTGTCATAACTGTAATCAAGCAAAATCCTTACCACTGTGAATTAGAAAAATTGATAACAATGAGATTTGTTGTAACTACTATATCAATCACAATTATTCATTTCTCTGGTAGCATACAGTAAATAAGTCTATCTGCATCAGAGTTTCTTCTTTCTTCTTAGATTGGTCCCTGGGCAGTGATACTAACTTGGCTGATGCTGCAATGATAAACTTGCTTTAGCACAAATGGATTGAACATCTTGCTTTGATGATGTGCAAGGATGGTTCACATTATTCCCTGCCTTGAAAGATAAGTATGATGCAAATCAAAATTCTACATTATATATTCATAATCTTCATAGACTTTGCTTTCATGATTAACATGAATGGTAGAACCATCATTAACAGACACCTCTACACAAGGAACACCTCTGAATAACAGGCAAAAAGTTTTGTTCCAAATACAGGAACTGAAAAAGTAACATACAAGCAAGAACGATCTGTTTAAGTCAAATGTTCGGTAGCATTTAAAGCCAATAACTGAGAGAGTAGGTTTAACAGCTGGTGGGAAAGCATATTAAAGATAGTCTGTTCCCTTCAAAGAATGAACATAAACTCAATAAAGATCTCTATTGTATACTCTAGAGGTTTGTGCCAATGCACTTTATCAAGTGAAGTTAATTTCATAGAGACCCAGTGATGCATGAATTTAGCTCCAGTGTAAATAGTAAGGTAAATAAAGCTGTTACTAAGGTCAGCATAAAAGGCGCAGACTGCCTTTGATGAATATATTTGAGACAAGCATTTCCTGGTGGACTGCATTTGGTGGAAAGCGAGAAGGATTTGTATGTCATAGGCTAAGTAACATTTAAAGATACATAATAACTGAGTGAATCATTGGGTGATGAAAAAGATTAATAAACATATGTAGGACAAGCATTTCCTGGTGGACTGCATTTGGTGCAAAGCGAGAAGGATTTGTTTGTCATTGGCTAAGTAACATTTAAAGAATGAGAGAATAATTGGGTGGTGAAGTAGATTAATAAACATATGTAGGACAAGCTTTTCCTGGTGGACTGCATTTAGTGGAAAGCGAGAAGGATTTGTTTGTCATAGGCTGAGTAACATTTAAAGATACATAATAACTGAGGGAATCATTGGGTGGTGAAAAAGATTAATAAACATATGTAGGACAAGGCTTTCCTGGTGGACTGCATTTAGTGGAAAGCGAGAAGGATTTGTTTGTCATAGGCTTAGTAACATTTAAAGATATATAATAACTGAGGGAATCATTGGGTGGTGAAAAAGGTTAATAAATATGTGTAGGACAGGCATTTCCTGGTGGACTGCATTTAGTGGAAAGCGAGAAGGATTTGTTTGTCATAGGCTAAGTAACATTTAAAGATACATAATAACTGAGTGAATCATTGGGTGATGAAAAAGATTAATAAACATATGTAGGACAAGCATTTCCTGGTGGACTGCATTTGGTGGAAAGCGAGAAGGATTTGTTTGTCATTGGCTTAGTAACATTTAAAGAATGAGAGAATAATTGGGTGGTGAAGTAGATTAATAAACATCTGTAGGACAAGCATTTCCTGGTGGACTGCATTTAGTGGAAAGCGAGAAGGATTTGTTTGTCATAGGCTAAGTAACATTTAAAGATATATAATAACTGAGGGAATCATTGGGTGGTGAAAAAGATTAATAAACATATGTAGGACAAGCATTTCCTGGTGGACTGCATTTGGTGGAAAGCGAGAAGGATTTGTTTGTCATAGGCTAAGTAACATTTAAAGATATATAATAACTGAGGGAATCATTGGGTGATGAAAAAGATTAATAAACTTATGTAGGACAAGCATTTCCTGGTGGACTGCATTTGGTGCAAAGCGAGAAGGATTTGCTTGTCATTGGCTAAGTAACATTTAAAGATATATAATAACTGAGGGAATCATTGGGTGGTGAAGTAGATTAATAAACATATGTAGGACAAGCATTTCCTGGTGGACTGCATTTAGTGGAAAGCGAGAAGGATTTGTTTGTCATAGGCTAAGTAACATTTAAAGATATATAATAACTGAGGGAATCATTGGGTGGTGAAAAAGATTAATAAACATATGTAGGACAAGCATTTCCTGGTGGACTGCATTTGGTGGAAAGCGAGAAGGATTTGTTTGTCATAGGCTAAGTAACATTTAAAGATATATAATAACTGAGGGAATCATTGGCTGGTGAAAAAGATTAATAAACATATGTAGGACAAGCATTTCCTGGTGGACTGCATTTGGTGGAAAGCGAGAAGGATTTGTTTGTCATAGGCTAAGTAACATTTAAAGATATATAATAACGGAGGGAATCATTGGGTGATGAAAAAGATTAATAAACTTATGTAGGACAAGCATTTCCTGGTGGACTGCATTTGGTGCAAAGCGAGAAGGATTTGTTTGTCATAGGCTAAGTAACATTTAAAGATATATAATAACTGAGGGAATCATTGGGTGGTGAAAAAGATTAATAAACATATGTAGGACAAGCATTTCCTGGTGGACTGCATTTGGTGGAAAGCGAGAAGGATTTGTTTGTCATAGGCTAAGTAACATTTAAAGATATATAATAACTGAGGGAATCATTGGGTGGTGAAAAAGATTAATAAACATATGTAGGACAAGCATTTCCTGGTGGACTGCATTTGGTGGAAAGCGAGAAGGATTTGTTTGTCATAGGCTAAGTAACATTTAAAGATATATAATAACTGAGGGAATCATTGGCTGGTGAAAAAGATTAATAAACATATGTAGGACAAGCATTTCCTGGTGGACTGCATTTGGTGGAAAGCGAGAAGGATTTGTTTGTCATAGGCTTAGTAACATATAAAGATATATAATAACTGAGGGAATCATTGGGTGGTGAAAAAGATTAATAAACATATGTAGGACAAGCATTTCCTGGTGGACTGCATTTGGTGGAAAGCGAGAAGGATTTGTTTGTCATAGGCTAAGTAACATTTAAAGATATATAATAACTGAGGGAATCATTGGGTGGTGAAAAAGATTAATAAACATATGTAGGACAAGCATTTCCTGGTGGACTGCATTTAGTGGAAAGCGAGAAGGATTTGTTTGTCATAGGCTAAGTAACATTTAAAGAATGAGAGAATAATTGGGTGGTGAAGTAGATTAATAAACATATGTAGGACAAGCATTTCCTGGTGGACTGCATTTGGTGGAAAGCGAGAAGGATTTGTTTGTCATAGGCTAAGTAACATTTAAAGATATATAATAACTGAGGGAATCATTGGGTGGTGAAAAAGATTAATAAACATATGTAGGACAAGCATTTCCTGGTGGACTGCATTTGGTGGAAAGCGAGAAGGATTTGTTTGTCATAGGCTAAGTAACATTTAAAGATATATAATAACTGAGGGAATCATTGGGTGATAAAAAAGATTAATAAACTTATGTAGGACAAGCATTTCCTGGTGGACTGCATTTGGTGCAAAGCGAGAAGGATTTGCTTGTCATTGGCTAAGTAACATTTAAAGATATATAATAACTGAGGGAATCATTGGGTGGTGAAGTAGATTAATAAACATATGTAGGACAAGCATTTCCTGGTGGACTGCATTTAGTGGAAAGCGAGAAGGATTTGTTTGTCATAGGCTAAGTAACATTTAAAGATATATAATAACTGAGGGAATCATTGGGTGGTGAAAAAGATTAATAAACATATGTAGGACAAGCATTTCCTGGTGGACTGCATTTGGTGGAAAGCGAGAAGGATTTGTTTGTCATAGGCTAAGTAACATTTAAAGATATATAATAACTGAGGGAATCATTGGCTGGTGAAAAAGATTAATAAACATATGTAGGACAAGCATTTCCTGGTGGACTGCATTTGGTGGAAAGCGAGAAGGATTTGTTTGTCATAGGCTAAGTAACATTTAAAGATATATAATAACGGAGGGAATCATTGGGTGATGAAAAAGATTAATAAACTTATGTAGGACAAGCATTTCCTGGTGGACTGCATTTGGTGCAAAGCGAGAAGGATTTGTTTGTCATAGGCTAAGTAACATTTAAAGATATATAATAACTGAGGGAATCATTGGGTGGTGAAAAAGATTAATAAACATATGTAGGACAAGCATTTCCTGGTGGACTGCATTTGGTGGAAAGCGAGAAGGATTTGTTTGTCATAGGCTAAGTAACATTTAAAGATATATAATAACTGAGGGAATCATTGGGTGGTGAAAAAGATTAATAAACATATGTAGGACAAGCATTTCCTGGTGGACTGCATTTGGTGGAAAGCGAGAAGGATTTGTTTGTCATAGGCTAAGTAACATTTAAAGATATATAATAACTGAGGGAATCATTGGCTGGTGAAAAAGATTAATAAACATATGTAGGACAAGCATTTCCTGGTGGACTGCATTTGGTGGAAAGCGAGAAGGATTTGTTTGTCATAGGCTTAGTAACATATAAAGATATATAATAACTGAGGGAATCATTGGGTGGTGAAAAAGATTAATAAACATATGTAGGACAAGCATTTCCTGGTGGACTGCATTTGGTGGAAAGCGAGAAGGATTTGTTTGTCATAGGCTAAGTAACATTTAAAGATATATAATAACTGAGGGAATCATTGGGTGGTGAAAAAGATTAATAAACATATGTAGGACAAGCATTTCCTGGTGGACTGCATTTAGTGGAAAGCGAGAAGGATTTGTTTGTCATAGGCTAAGTAACATTTAAAGATATATGATAACTGAGGGAATCATTGGGTGGTGAAAAAGATTGATAAATATGTGTAGGACAAGCATTTCCTGGTGGACTGTATTTAGTGGAAAGCGGGAAGGATTTGTTTGTCATAGGCTAAGTAATATTTAAAGATATATAATAACTGAGGGAATCATTGGGTGGTGAAAAAGATTGATAAACATATGTAGGACAAGCATTTCCTGGTGGACTGCATTTGGTGGAAAGCGAGAAGGATTTGTTTGTCATAGGCTAAGTAACATTTAAAGATATATATATAATATCTGAGAGAGTAATTGGGTGGTGAAGTAGATTAATAAACATATGTAGGACAAGCATTTCCTGGTGGACTGCATTTGGTGGAAAGCGAGAAGGATTTGTTTGTCATAGGCTAAGTAACATTTAAAGATATATAATAACTGAGGGAATCATTGGGTGATGAAAAAGATTAATAAACTTATGTAGGACAAGCATTTCCTGGTGGACTGCATTTGGTGCAAAGCGAGAAGGATTTGTTTGTCATAGGCTAAGTAACATTTAAAGATATATAATAACTGAGGGAATCATTGGGTGATGAAAAAGATTAATAAACTTATGTAGGACAAGCATTTCCTGGTGGACTGCATTTGGTGCAAAGCGAGAAGGATTTGTTTGTCATTGGCTAAGTAACATTTAAAGATATATAATAACTGAGGGAATCATTGGGTGGTGAAAAAGATTAATAAACATATGTAGGACAAGCATTTCCTGGTGGACTGCATTTGGTGGAAAGCGAGAAGGATTTGTTTGTCATAGGCTAAGTAACATTTAAAGATATATAATAACTGAGGGAATCATTGGGTGGTGAAAAAGATTAATAAACATATGTAGGACAAGCATTTCCTGGTGGACTGCATTTGGTGGAAAGCGAGAAGGATTTGTTTGTCATAGGCTAAGTAACATTTAAAGATATATAATAACTGAGGGAATCATTGGGTGGTGAAAAAGATTAATAAACATATGTAGGACAAGCATTTCCTGGTGGACTGCATTTGGTGGAAAGCGAGAAGGATTTGTTTGTCATAGGCTAAGTAACATTTAAAGATATATAATAACTGAGGGAATCATTGGGTGGTGAAAAAGATTAATAAACATATGTAGGACAAGCATTTCCTGGTGGACTGCATTTGGTGGAAAGCGAGAAGGATTTGTTTGTCATAGGCTAAGTAACATTTAAAGATATATAATAACTGAGGGAATCATTGGCTGGTGAAAAAGATTAATAAACATATGTAGGACAAGCATTTCCTGGTGGACTGCATTTGGTGGAAAGCGAGAAGGATTTGTTTGTCATAGGCTTAGTAACATATAAAGATATATAATAACTGAGGGAATCATTGGGTGGTGAAAAAGATTAATGAACATATGTAGGACAAGCATTTCCTGGTGGACTGCATTTGGTGGAAAGCGAGAAGGATTTGTTTGTCATAGGCTAAAAACATGTAAAGATATATAATAGCAGAGAGAGTAATTGGGTGGTGAAGTAGATTAATAAACACATGTAGGACAAGCATTTCCTGGTGGACTGCATTTAGTGGAAAGCGAGAAGGATTTGTTTGTCATAGGCTTAGTAACATTTAAAGATATATAATAACTGAGGGAATCATTGGGTGGTGAAAAAGATTAATAAACATATGTAGGACAAGCATTTCCTGGTGGACTGCATTTGGTGGAAAGCGAGAAGGATTTGTTTGTCATAGGCTAAGTAACATTTAAAGATATATAATAACTGAGGGAATCATTGGGTGATGAAAAAGATTAATAAACTTATGTAGGACAAGCATTTCCTGGTGGACTGCATTTGGTGCAAAGCGAGAAGGATTTGCTTGTCATTGGCTAAGTAACATTTAAAGATATATAATAACTGAGGGAATCATTGGGTGGTGAAGTAGATTAATAAACATATGTAGGACAAGCATTTCCTGGTGGACTGCATTTGGTGGAAAGCGAGAAGGATTTGTTTGTCATAGGCTAAGTATCATTTAAAGATATATAATAACTGAGAGAATAATTGGGTGGTGAAGTAGATTGATAAACACATGTAGGACAAGCATTCCTGGCATAGACAGGCATCTTTAAGTTTATTATCGATTTACGTAACATTGAAATCTCTGAAAGTTTCTATTTAAATTTCCTCTCAAGTATATATGTCCCAAGATAAAAAAATTATTGATAATCAATTCACCTTCAACATTACTAAGCATGTTATAAGTGTCAACAAGGGCTACACCATTCTGTACAATCGCAGACAGTTGATACTGTCGTAGGAAAGAGTTGTTATTGGACAATGATGCCCTATCATAACGCAAAATTCTCCCAACTTAGCTTTTCAAATTGTGAAAGCTGCCTCGGTTATAGTTGACAGTGAGAAATGCGGTACAAGAGACAACAGCTAGGATTACTTTTACCAGTACCTATACCTCTTTTCTTTCCAGGATAACTTCAATTGTCTCCTTTGATGCGCTTATGATGCAGAAAACCTGGGATTGAAAGAGGGATGAGAAATTACAACAGCATTACGAAGCTTGGGAGAAAACAGAAATTGTTATGGAAAAACAAGTAACTTATCTAACAAGTACAGTATGCCTAGAGTAGGTTATTAATTGTAGAGTAGATACAGGTTGTCCAAAAAAGGTGTGGACAATTTCACAAATTACCGAAATTCGAAAAAAAGGTTCGTATTTTTGGTATTTCATCTGGCGACATGGATCTGTCGAAAGCTGCCTTTGACGCTTAATGTGAAAATGGATATATTATTAAAGTGGATAAATTAATTGGATAAAGTACAGTATTCCTTGGAGAGTGCAGTTCAGAACAAATGGTTTCAAGATTTACCATTTTATTACCTTTGAAGTGACTGATGATTGATAGAATGGGACAAAAAGTTGAATTCACGATAAAGATGATACTAAAGATGCCTATGTGTAACTGAGGTGTCAAAAAATCGTAGCAGTCTTACCTCACTTTCATTGCTGTTCTGAGTCTTCTTATGCCATTTTAGTCTTAAGTTGACTTTCCCAACTGAAACAAATTCAGGTGTTGCTGATTTCTTTTTAACTTTCCGGAAATAAACTTCATGCAAATTCTTATTATCAATACTTTATGTTAGTACTGATATTGATTGCTCTGTATACTTTTATCATTGCTCGAATTACCACATTGAATTAGTATATTTCTGTGTTTGTGAGAGTTTGCTACTACTTGCTTTGAAATCTAACTACTTATATACCTCGGAAGCCCTTTAAGGCTACTGTAACCCCTCAGACCAAAAATTCTCAATTGTCATTTTTGTCATAATCTGATATTTTTAGTATTTGAGTGTTTACTGTTTAAACCAAATCGCTTCGAGAAATAGCCACAATTACCTAGAAGCTTGAGCATTTTAAAAGGAGCAATCCTGTTTCTCAAAAATTTCGGGAACAGGCATTAGCAGATTGAAGTACACGTTTTGTATAAAAACTAGGATCAGGCCATAGCACTAAAAGTTTCTTAAGTTCACATGAAATTTTGTCCATTTTAGTACTAAAAGTTTCTTAATTGGTTTCTTTATTTCTGAATGCAGAATTTTCAATGTGGTCTCGAACACTGCTGCAGATATGTTTCTTGACATTTAAAACATCATATAGGAATAGACAGTGTTCTGTTATGTTAAAACACAAATGGTTAGTTAATATTGTGCAAGAATAAAGGTTCAACCATCTATTTGTTATAATATTCATGCCTCCAACTTTTAAAAGTTTCTTAGCACTTCTCAGACATAGCACCAGAATTTCGTAAGATTTTGGCAATCTTAGTACTAGTTCCTTGTAAACCAGTTTCTTGCAAAAAAACACGTGCAAGTTTACTTGACCTTGCAGCTGCATTCATAACATCTCGTGCTGCCATTTTATTGACATAATGCTTTTCTAAGACCGCACTTAAGCTTCATTGCTTGATCTTTGAGATTTTCTGTTTACACTGCCATGCATAATCATATATTTCTCCCTCATTTGTTGCTTTGTTTTGACAAAAACCTGATTTATTGAAACAGGATTCCAGAGTACTGGTGGGCACTAAAAATCTCCGTTTACCAAACACCCACCCGGCCAATCGAATCGCTTGAAACTTGGCACATATGGTCACGAAGCATACAACTATTAAACAGTGGCACCGATTTTGGATAGATCCACCGGTCCGATTTTCACAAAAGTCTGAAAGTTAAAAAGACAATTCAGACTTATACATTTCAAAATGGCATTACTTTGAAAAATTTGTGACATTGTTTTGAAGTTCATTATCTTTAAGTCTTTGGTAAACATATAGTCGTTGTCCAACAAAGATCGCTGGGGTACACAAAGATATTTTCGGAAGGGGATGATTTCGCCTAAAGCCTGGAATGAATCATTTGTGCCTTTATCAAATCAATTGAATATATTTTTTCGATGACATTCTGCGTGTTTGGTATATTTTGACGAGCGGACAAGGTAAACAGAGTTTCTTATTCACTACCTGAAGGGTTTCAGTAACCTTAAAGACCCTGTACTCTCCAGGGTCCTTTGCGTGCACGCAAACCAGCCAAACCATCATACTGACGTAAACAACGTGCTTTGACAATTTTCAGGAATGTCTTTTGTTCGAATGACTGAAAAGGCAATACAGCCTGGCTATTGCTAGGCCAAAATCATTTTCATACAGCATTAAATTCGTTGTGAAACCAGGAAGAATCATTGGGAGCACATGATCTTCTAAGTCATTATCTAAAAAATTTAAGAAACACGTAAGACACTTTGGCAACAAAATGACCCAAAAATGGACTATCAACCCCCAGAACCCCTAATAAGGTATGTGCATTGTATCTGCAGCTGCACGGCTACTTTTATCAAAGTTGCCTCTGTACGCTTAGGACCCTCGATTCCCTTTGATAATAGTTAAATGCTACCATACCTTCCGAGAAAAGATGCAGAAGTTGCTTCTTGATTTCTCCTATTCCAAGTTGTCTTGTTGCGTCATTGAACGTTACCTTCATCCACAGCTTCTCCATCCTCAACTGTTGGGTTTCCTTTCCTCATCCCCTGATCGAATCTCTTAGCTTGATAGCACACAGATCCGTTAAATATTAAAAGTCGTGTTTCTTGTTTCAATGTTTCTCTCTTTCACTAGCGTTATCCTGGTTACCTGCATCGAAATCTACAAATGGTATCTAACATTTTTCCTTTAACTAGGATGGTTTTTAATTGTCTGTTGACCAATCTGATTGGCTGAAAATGTTTAAAAAGCTCTGCTTCTAACCACAATTGTGTCGAACAATAGTTCCAGCAGTTCAAACAGGAACGAGTGGCTCCATCTGCAATGCAATGGCCTGAATGGCTTCATGCGTCTGCAAGGCCTATGATCATCTTAGCTATACAGCGAGAGGCACATTATGGTGAATTCCACACGACTTTTCAATAAGAAACTGTAAGAAAAATCCGAATCTCTGATCACCAAATGATTTGGAAGCTTCAATTCTGTAAAAAGTTAACTTCAGAAACTATTTATTTTGATAAAGAAAATTCTTTGTACATTCTTCCTTTATTTTCACTCGTTTCCTTTATCACGTTGCTCGAAAGGTACTTAATCTTTTGATGTATGCAGTGTATGCTTAATGCATATCGTAAACTGCATTCAACCATCACCTCTCTGATAAGTGTTTCAGATTACTGGTATGAGAATATAGACAAAAACGATGTCAACTTTGCGCTGTTTCTCGACCTCAAGAAAGCTTTTGATACAGTAGATCATGAAATACTTATCAGAAAGCTGAAAGTATATGGAATTGATGGTATTGAGCTAGAATGGTTCATATCTTATCTTAGTTGCCGTCAACAATATTGTACATTAAACGGTAACAAGTCGAGTTCCCAACAAGTCACATGTGGGATACCGCAGGGATCCTGTCTCGGCCCATTATTATTCATCCTGTACCTTAATGACTTTGAATCTTGCCTAAAGTTCTCCAGGGCTAATCTCTATGCAGATGATACGGAAGTTTCATTCTCGTCGAACGAACTTAGTGATGTGGTGAGCAACTTCCAGGCAGAACTGAAAAACATTTCTGAGTGGATGAGAATTAATAAGCTAAGCATACACCCCGAGAAAACCGAGTTCATGGTTATTGACCACCCTCGAAGGCAAAGCAAACTACCAGAGCTACAACCGTTTTATCTGGATAATATTAGAATAAAGCAGGTTCATAAAACGAAGTACTTAGGACTTACTGTTGACGACAAGCTAAGCTGGAATGAACAGTACAAATCTGTCAAAGGGAAAGTAGCGGGTGGCCTGGCATCTCTCAGGAAACTGAAAAACATCTTACCACAATCTCAGTTGCTTAATGTGTATCAAGCACTTGTTGAGAGCCATCTAAGGTATGCAAACGTGGTCTGGGGCGCCCTCTCCAGTACTAAGCTTAGCACTCTACAAAGATATCAGGACAGAGCTTTCGATCTGATAGAATCTTCCAAGATAAAAGACGATTACAATAAGAACATCCTTAATGTAAATCAACTAATGACATTTGACCGAGCGGTCATGACTTTCAAGATTGTCAATCAGCTTTGTCCTGAAAGCCTACAAAATAAGTTCATAGAGAGGTCTGCCTTATCAAAATATAACACGAGGAACATGAAGGATCTCCATGTGCAAAAACTAAAATTAGAACATATGAAAAAAAGTTTTTTGTACACTGGTCCAAAAGCCTGGAATAGTATCCCACAGCTCAACAGAGACACCGAATCCGTTGTTCGATTCAAAAAAGATCTGAAATCTCATCTTTTGAGCTGATATAAAATAGGTTTGCACGAATCCATGGAAGATCAGTACACGGGGGGAGGGAAAGGGTGTAACATAGCTTGAGCTTATATTGTAAACTTTTAATTGTAATTTATTCTATTTTCTTTTGGTATCGTATTCAACTGAATGGATTTTGTGCTTAAATAAGATTAAATGAAAAAAAAAACTGACGGGTACGCAAAAATAACAAACCAGAATAACATTAACATGACAACGAAACGCGAAAAATAACAAAATGCGGCATTAGCACAAAATATAATCATAATTAGACTACTGTCATGTTAGGTGTTCACAATTTCATGCACCTAGCTGCTTTGCTCAATGAATTTATTGATCGCGTGATTTAGCAATATATTTGTTTCATTCATCAGGTATATAACTTTGTTCTTAGTGTTCAGAAAGTTGAATATTGGTTTCGATGATGATATTACGTCAACAAGCTTTCTCCTTTCCTGTTACATGTCATTAAACGATGAATTTCATCCTCCACGTTATCACAAAAGGTACATTTACGTTCTTCTGGTTTTTTGATGGTCTAAAATAGCTGCTGTGAACACAGCTGTGAACATGACAGTAACACAGCTGTGAACACACAGCTGTGAACATGAAGATTTTCATGGTACTTTCAAGAAACTTGTAAGAAACATCAAAATCTGCTGATTTTTAGAAACTTCAGAATTGGCTCAAATTCTTAGCTTCTTACAAAAAGTACGTGCAATCAAGAAAATCAAGGCGCTGAGAAAAAGCTGGAAGGTTTATCAGGATTTACGTTACCCTCTGCGTGCTTGAAAAATATTGTGATGGAGGCTTTCTGAAAAACCCTGTCGGAGAGCTTTCTGAAAGCCTTCTTGGAGATTTTCAGGCAATCCGTTTCAAATTTTTTCTGGAAAACGCTCTCGCGGGTTCTTTGCGAAACCCTCCGAGAGGGTTTGTTAAGAAATATCTGTCGAAAAGTTTTTTTTGAATACCTCCAGGTGTCAGAGGTGTAACATTTGTACGAGCTCATGAGCTTTTTGGCATCTTTGTTAGCACCTTCAACTGGGTTTGAAGCAACCGTTTTTAAGAGACACTACATTCTACAGCCTTCGGCATATTCCAATGTGTCTTTTCTGCATTTTGAGGGGAAACCAAGTTAAACTGCCGCTGTGCTGAATCTGAGTTGAGGAGGTAAACATTGTTAGAGTTTTGGCGGGTTGAGCCTCTTTGGTACAAGGATGCGCGTATGGGAAACTGTAGATCCAAAGCATTTTTGATAGCAAAACTAACACTAAATAGACTTGCCACCCTCCACCACAGGACCAAAGTTCCTTATAAATGAAACTTCGTATATTGCAAGAACCCGCAAAACAGAGACCAATTTCTAAGGAGGCACTGCCAGAGCGCTCAACCTCGTCCCCAGGGCCTTTTGTCATAAAAGTCCTGGGGACGAGGTTGCCAGAGCGCTATGGAAGACGAAACGATACGACCAATGCTTCCAAGATAAGACAACTGGCCGATTCGGTTGAGTAAAAGGTACCGTCATAGAAAAAACTTTGATGTCAGATATGTTTAAATGGAAACTGAACAAGGAATTTTTGAAAAAGCTGTATCTATTTTGCTGGTTCTTACTGTATTCAGTATCTCTCTTCCCATTCAAAAATATCTATTCATTCAAAAATATCTGGTATTTCGTACAAATATGTAGCAAGCTAAGAAGGTGCATCATGATAGGCCACAAGGAATTCATTGACACTGAGAGCAAAACCAAGGAAACTGGGTTGGTTGTTGCATAGAGACTGGACAGACGTAAATCATACCTTTGATATTAAATCTATGTATGCAAAAACTGGGTGGGTTTCCGCAACTGATTGGGACAGAGGCAGCATCGCTTTGTATTCAATGTCGGATTTTCACACGAAAACTGGGTGGGTTTCCATAATCATTTGGGACAGAGGTAGCACCGCAGTACTTTCAGTATCTGATTTCAAAGGAAAAACTGGGTAGGTTTCAGCAATTACTGGGGACAGAGGTAGCACCGTTGTACTTGAGATCTTTCTATTCAAGATGCAACAATTGGGTGAGGTTGCTGCAACAAAAAGGACAGAGTTAGCGGCGCAGTAACTAACATTTTACATGAAAACTATGTGAGGAGTTCCATAATTTGGTATAATCTGGTGGTTATCAGCTATGTCCTCAAAAGTTGGCTTTTTCTAAGTTGTGTAGCTTGGACTTCGGTAAAACCCGGGTTGGTTTATTTTCGTTCCCAGGACACAGGTGGTGTCACAAAATCTACCGTACTTGACCGCCCCTGGGTATCGTGTGGAAGGATGCCTTTTAGGGTTCTCTTGAAACAATGGATTTTGGCAAAATTTTCATGCAACAGGGCATACTTTTGGGCCATTTTTTATGCGATAGGGTACAGGGTGTGGAGAGATTTGCAGCACACCCCCGTCACTTCCCTAGTCACGTACCCCCCCCGGACTAATGACATACAAACCCAAAATTAAGGAGCCTAAATAGAAACAAAACCAAAAACAATTTCTCCTATGTGCAAGAATTATACGCAAACCTGACTCAAAAAGGCCTTGGATCCGACTTGCGCATCCCGTCTAGGTGGTTACTTTGAATCACTTTTCATATGAAGCAAGTGTGTCAAGTAAAGTAAATGAAATAGAGAGGAAATATAACCAAAGTTTGAAATATCCAATAAGATTTTAGCTTAGTAAAAATATTCCTAATTAAGTGATACTGAGACGTTTTACAGGTGCTCTGTGTCTGGTGAGAAAAACTACTATGTTCAAATGACATTTTCGCATTTCAAGGTTTCTGAAAAGCAGACAGCTGTCAAGTTGAACGACCAAGTATCTTTACACCAACCCTGTCACGGCACCAATATGAAATCTCTTACCAGGTGATTTTTTATTCTCCATGAATATATCAGTGACACCATATTTACAAAGTTCATCACCAAGTCGCATCAATTCATTGCTCCAGAATTCCAGATCGTTTCCAAGCAACGGATCATTCTCTAGCTCAACTTGCGGCAGGCTCTCTTCGGAGGAGCAAGACTCGTTTTCGGAATCGTACGATTGCGTCATGGGTGCCAACAGAGTGTACCTCATATCGACAGTTGAAGTCATTATTTCTGAAAAAAAACAAAGCAGAGTGAATTGTAGATAATGAAGTATGGAACTTGCGTTAAAAAAAGGTGTGAATGGTGTCAGCGGTGGAACTTGGCATCGTAATATGTGTATGGTTTCAGCCCTCAGGTCTATTGCAATCAAACGGTTATGAACATGCTAGACTTGCTCCAAGTCTCGCTCGCTATCCTATTCGGGCCGTCCCCGGCAGTGGTGAGCTGCGAAAATGGAGCGAGACTTGGGGCAAGCCTATGAACATGCGAACTCAGATTTCGTGAGCCTTTAATTAGCTTACTCAGGCAGATATTTGGAAGTCACCTAAGGTGCCAGGACCAAATGACAACTCAGGAAATATCGAAATAAACATGACCAGAAATAAACAAAATTAGCCTTGACCTGGCTAATTAGTCTCAGCGTCACGCAATATACTCAAGAGTCTGAAGCGACATGGGCGGGTTTACATTTTCATAAACAACAACAACAAGTGATGAAATATTAATCACGGCACTGGATGTTAACATAAAGTTATGCAATAACCCATGCACACTGACATAGTTAAAGGGTCTCTTTCATCCAGCATGCCTTGCACGTGTCGTCTCCATTTGTCGTCTCCTGGTTTGCCTTTGTTGTCGCCATATTCATGGTCCATGAAAATGGCGACAAACAAAGGCCAGTCAAGTAACGACACGTGCAAGGAATGCTGGATGAAAAAGACCCTTTAAACCAGTTTCATCTGAACCAGGTTGTATTTCAACCAATCAGATTAACCAATTGGAAAGCAGGATATGTAACCTGGTTTAATTTAAAGCCAGTCTGTCACGTCTCTGATTGGCCGCGACAAAGTCAGCACTCAACACAACAGATTTCTTTGTGAATCTGTTCATTTGAAGCAAAGGAGGGCTAACTGTCTTGACTTTCTACGGCCGTAGAAAGTCATAGGATAAGCAGCCATTGAAATTTCCTATTCTTCGTTGTTCAAATTACCCAATCAAATGCGTGACAGACTGCCTTTAAGTTCTTTAAGCTGCAAATGTGAATGGGGCACAAAATAAGGCCATCAGTATGCTTCATCGGGACCACACCCCCACTGCCGATCACAGACATTCTTCAGATACGTTTCGTCAGCCGGCAGGGGGACTTGCAGCATTTTAAAATGTTGAAGGTGCGAAGGTCCTGCACAGTGTTGATAGATCCTGTGAGAGACTGTGGGACCTTACAAACTGCAGGGTAGATGAAGTTGATGCGACAACCGCTCTTACAATGAGGAAGATTTCCCCTGCCGTACCCCCTGTATCGTTCGAGTTCCTATCAGACGAATAGCTGTGTTCATGGTAAACAGATTCGTAAAAGCTGGGACTCAATCCCTTTAAGCGATTGCCTAAGCACAGCGAGCTACTTAGCCACAAAGTTTAGTATTTCGCAAAGCAAATTGCCTTCAGATCAATGTTTATAATACCAACGGTAAGCCTCAATGAAAAGCGAGATTCACGCTACATTGCCCAACAATGAGTCTCAATCGGCACTCAACGTACACAGAGTTACTTAGCCACAAACTTTGGCACACCGCAACGAATATTGCTTCCACATTAATGTTTTTAAAGAGATGTCAAACATCCATAGAAATATGAAATTTCGGTTACATTGTCCATTCTTATGAGTCTTACACGGTTGTCTATGTACAACTTGGCTAGAAATGTTGACACTCCCGAACGCAAAATGCTTTTTCGGCTCACGCTTTTACATTGCACATCTTTTCTAGTGTCGTCCTTTCTTTTGGAGCGTCTTACAAAAAATTTCACGCCACTCCTCAAAGATTGGACCTTCTCGTTATTCTGAATCGGTTTTGAAGAATTTTTGAAGTTTCGAATTTGATGATAGAAGCTCTGAAGCCATTGAGTTCTTGGGTTCTCGAAACAATAAATGCGTTGCATTGTAAATAATAAAAAATACCGTAGAAGAATTGTAAAAATCTGTATACATGTATTCGTACTTAATTCCGTAAGTTAGATATAAATGAAAAGTCTTCTTTATTTTCAAACAATTTTACTTTATATTAGGCTTGAACTAGTTTTTTTGTAGCTATTTATGAAACGCCAACTTAAAAAAATGGATCATAGAATATAATGATGATGATGATGATGATGATGATGATGATGATGATGATGATGATGATGATGATGATGATGATGATGATGATGATGATGATGATGATGATGATGATGATGATGATGATGATGATGATGATGATAAATCGAACCTCTCATATGAAGATTCATAAAATAAAAACATCGCTCGATTTGATAGCTGAAAAGTATGCTATCCTGTCTTGCATCAGCATAGATACAAAGGTTTGCTGCAGTTCACATCGGCAAAACCTCGGCAACGGCACAAAAGAACTAATTAGTCATAATTAGCCTTGTTGATGGTCTGTCTTATGCCACAACAGAACGAGTCAAGTTACCTGTCATTTTAGGCAGATCTGCCGACTCCTTGTGATATCTTTGGCAGGTTTATCGCTATCTTGAAACTGGAAACTGTTCGAATTCTTTACTTTGCAGCCGATATAGGTTTGCTTTGTCTTGGATATGTAATAGCACTTTAAACTATAAAGGTGTCTTTCTAACTCTTAAACGCGGCAGAACAGCACTTCATTCCACAGACCCAGACTCTTTCTGGTTCTTGGACCCAGTAAAATCCACACTCAAGCCAACTTCTCACGCTCCACACAATTTGTGATTGTTGAAAATTATGAACGTATTACTTCAGGTAAACATATTTGACATCAAAATCGATGAAAACTGTCAGCTTTTGCACTTTTCATTTACAATATTGTGAAACATACGGAGTTTTGATGACATAAACGTCTGGTGAAATCCCTGCATCAAATATATATGGGCTGGCCTCAAACCCGCTGTCGAGGAACTTATTTCATTTGGTTTTGTCTCTTCCTGTCTTTTACAAAAAGTTACAAATATTTGTTTGCCAATAGGCTTTTAATCATTTTTGCGTCTATCGAAGAAGCAAACTTGAATAATGCCTAACCCCACTTGTGACAATCTTGTGCCCATACAGATCAAGGCAAGACTTGTAAGCTGTCCATTTCTTTTCCATGTAGCCACAAAGGGGAGTGGTTTTTCAGCTATGCACAATGCCCATAGTGTTAGAGCCGCACCCTGTTGAAAAGCTAAAGCTACGCCACTTATGGACGATCTTTCCATCTCTTAATTTTGACGTTACAAACTGGAATGTAAGAGAAAAAACTAAGACCCCGATTCGGCGATTTGGGGGCTCCACATGGATCAGCAATGCTGACATTCCTGTTTAGGGTCGCTGATTAACTACAAGATTTAGACAGAGTTCATAACTTCTAAGGTACAGCTGGTAAGGGTTTATGAGCTGCAGTGAATGTGAAAATTTTTGTAGCACCAAAGTTCGCAATGATTGACTTCTTAAGACAGCAAGAGGTGGCTAATTCTATTCAATGTAAGTCTTGGCAACTATAAAGTGAATGTAAACCTGTTGCAGTACATATCTGTATGCAGCTCAAAGTTCTATGGGGTACCACAGGGCTCAATCAGTGCACCTTTGCTTTTGCTAACTCGAGAAAGGTAGCCTGCGCACACAACCGTTAATGGGTCTGCGCGCAGTCTAGAGAAAGGTGACTCTAAGCCCTTAACCCTATAGTGGTTGGGCTATTTGATAGTCCTATTTTGGTTGGGGGGGGCAAAAGAAGCCCCCCCTACCTAACTCTTGACTGGTAATAGGAAGAGTGACCAAATTTTGTGTGCTAATAGCCTCAGGCATGTACTTTCTGAAAATGTAAAAATTAACCTAAGATTGGCCCTCATTTTTGCTCACGTCTGCATTTTCCTTTGTGTGGTCAAGAAAAGCGGCAAAATTGACTAAAATCAGGAAAATCGCGATAAAATTAAATTTGGAGCACATTTTCCACCCAAACATGATAATTGTGATAGAATGCATCAATAACACTACACTACAAAAAAAATTTGCAAAATATTCAACTTACGTTCCTTTTTTCGCGATAATTGAGATTTGAGAATTTGCGATTTTTCCAGGGTCAGTCCCAGAAAATTGTCTCCCGCCCCCTCATTTTTCAAAATATTTTAATGAAACTTTTTGAGAAGTTGTACAATAAGTAGTTGCAAAAAGTCAAGAAGTTTCATGGCTATAAATATCTTCCTAGCAGAGTTATTAAACAAAATCTACTAGGGGGGGGGCAAATTTGCCCCCCTCCCAACCAAAATAGGGTTAACTCGAACTTTCTGCATGCTTATTTACCAATGTAGTGAAATTCTACCAGGCAAAAAGCCTTATTCAGAACATGTGCTAATCAAGTATGCAAATACAAAACTCTTTTAATCCTGAAAAAATTTTTTTCAAAAGGCGCAAATCTCGCGAAGGAGACAATCTCGTCTGCAGTGCTAGCCGATTCCTGCTGCGCGAATGTGTCAAAATTTTTCACTTGTTCACAACAGGCGGTTCTGTTATGGCGTTTATATGAAAAGTCAATCTTCATTAACTTCTAGAATCTTGACGATGTTTTCCTCGGTCGAGATTCATTCCAGATTTCAAAATTCACAAAATATCATCTGGAGAATTTCTGAAACCCTTGACCACCAACGATGGACCGTGGGAAGCTCCTATCGTCACGACCACGCTTACGTCACTTATCTCCTTCGCAATGTCAAACTGTGTCGCTGCGCATCGATGATTGATGGGCCTCTGCGGGAATGACGCAAAACACTAGTTGCATACTTCGTAGGCCTGTTGTGTGTTGTGAAACGCGCTTCTTGTTTTACGTAAATCAAAAAAGGTTATGTTCAAATACTTAAGTAAGCTGATTAAAAATTTACAGTAAAAATTCCACAAAACTTTAACGATTATTAAATCATTTAAAATTACATGTTTACAATTTTTGAGCAGAAAATTTTTCATCCAGTTTCAACCTGCCTGCCTGATTAAGAAATTCCCTTAAGAAAATTCCCATTTCATACATGTTTGTTAAATACATGTTTGTTAATAAGAAAATCCCCATTTCATACATGTTTGTTAAATGGTTGCTATAATTTTATAAAAAAATTTGGGGGTTACAGTTGGAATAGGCCAACTAGAAACTTTTATCAAAGTGAAGATTTTGACAGGCTTTTGGCCAGAATATGGATTGGGGGCGTATCGCTTACACAGCCCAAATTTTGGGCACTTTAACAAGTGATAAACGGAAGGCATCTCGAACCAAAATTCTGCATTCTACCCGAGATGTGTGCAAGACATCAAATGCAAAAAACGTAACTTTCTATACTTATTTTCAGAGTTTACAGCCCATTCATAAATATTTTGTTACTTTTCTAAAATTAAAATTGATATTTACTGCTTCAAGAATTGATAGACATGCAAGCAAAATAAGAATAAAACATTTTTCTGAGTAGTGACTCTCGACGGAAAGTTCAAAACATTAGAACATGGGATTTCGCTTAACGTATTTCGAAGGCGCAACCCAGACAGTTTCACAGGAACGGCCCTCTGCATGATTCCTTTTCACATCAATCTCTCACACTTCGGCGGCAAAATTTGCACGTACGGGCTAAAATTCTGACAATTCTACAGGCCAGAAAACAATCGATATGCACTTTGTAAGACAAATTTAGCCATTGCGATTATTTGTTTGTCACAATTTGTAAACAAAGTGGGCATTGAAGCTCCGTTCTATGCTCCGTTACAATAAAATATAACTGTAAGGAAATAAACAATGAGATTTGCAGCAACGATAAACCAATATATAATAAGTCTAGTTTTCGCTGGAAAGAGCTGACCATCGAATACTATCTCGCTAAAATATCATGAGCAAACTTGAAACTTTTTAGCATGTACGTTCTGATCTATCGACTAGAAAGTGAAAAATCTGCACAAAAAAAGAAGCGTTTTGAAGCTGAGTAATGTCTTGGCTCTAGGTTTAAAAAAAATTTATACTGACAAATTAGCCGGTTATTTTTATCCATCCAAAGTAAAAAGTGTGATACTTAGTAATTACTAGACAGTCCCAGGCTTGTCTGCTGCGAAAATAGTTAATTCTAAGTTGTAAAACAATTTCGTACACGAAATAACGCGCGCAAAAATTTTTGGCAATTTCTTCACATGAAAATTGACTCTGAAAATTTCCAATTATTGTTGATATCGTTTGAAAAATTCAAATCTGGCAAAATAAACACTCGCCAGCTTTAGGTTTTGAATGTTATACCAGCAACTCTTTCAAAGTGCATAAGCAGTGGAGAAAAATTTTTTGGCAGGGCATATGCTAGTTGGACACTCACTGCCAGTTCAAAATCATTGATGTTTTCTACCAAAGAAAAAAATTAGCAAAAATTAAATCTGGCAAATAAATACTCATCAGACGCGAGCTTTGTCTGTTATGTTTGGAATTCTCTCACAAAGGTATTTGCAGTGGAATAAACACATTTTCTGGCTGGAAACACGTTACGTAAAAGATACTGTGAAGTTGTTTATTCCAAAGGAACATCGTGCAAAAATCAAAATCTCCCAGACAATTACTGGTTTGCCTCAGGCTGCTCGCTGCTAAACCAGCATCTCATTCTAAATAGATGAATAAATAAATGCAGAAATCGTTATTTCTGGTGATAAGATTTATTTGAACATACCTCTAAAAATCTCCACACTGCGTCCTGTCTTCGAACCAACTGGCGCAGGATCCTTACACCCCTTTGGATAAGTCCACTCTCCCTAATCCTCAGCTTATGTACAAACAGGCAGCGTCAAAGCCAATAATTGGAACAACATCGGCTCCAAGAGATGTTTACGATTCTTTTGTTTATGTTACATTTGTAATTCGTCGTGAAAGCTCTGTTTTCGTCACTTGTTTCAACTGTGAAGACAAGCAGAGTTGGATTAGTGCTTCCCAGGGACACCTTGCAATCAATGCGCCTTCGCAGAAATTCAGCTTTCTTGATATGTGCAGACGCTAAGTCATGAAAAACTCTTGGACCAAGACTGCCGTGATGGGATAAGAGCACAACTTGAAACGGTGCAAAATATGACGGAAGCAAAATTTTGGTAACAAAATCGTTCTAATCTCCCAAGAACTTGGTGCTAAAGAATTGCAGGTACATCTTAAGAATTGATCAGCTTTGTTTTAAAAGTGTTGAAAGATGTTTCGCATAGTTTTATACAAAATACACCGTTTTCAAAATCTGCAGGCGAAAAATGTGCCGTTGTCGCCATATTTCAACAAGAAATTATCCATGTTTATGAAAAATCTGCAGAATTAGGACTCATGTCGTGGCAAAACACGCCAATATGACGATATGAGCTGAAAATCGTCTTTAGCAAAACCTGGGCCTGCGGGGCAAATCACTGATTTTCTTCGTACATTTTCCTTGATATCACAAAAAAGTCACAAACAAAATCACAAATTCACAAAAATGCATAGCACAAAAATTACAAATCACTGAAAAAATTACTGACAAATCACAAGAAGAAATCATTAAAAAATCACAGAAGAACTCATATTATTCTAAACTCACAAAAGTCACGTACCCTATTTTGAGAAGTGACTTGCCCCTCGCCTGTGTCCACAACAAATCGTTATATGATTTTGCGCCTTGAAGTGGACGAGGAGAAGCTTTAAACTTTGTTCCTTTTATTTCATTAACGCCAAGTAACAAAGATTGACTCTCTCTACTTTTCGCTCTACAAGTTAGCAAACACTCCGCCATTGGTAATTAGTCTATGGACAAGCTGGATAATCTTTAGCAAACATAGCATGTAAATGATAATGTCGTATTAAATGAGGAGTCTGGATAAATATTTGAGAATCAAACAATGCTAACTTTAATGGCAAAAATGTATGGTCACAGAGCATACGGTTCAATTCTTTAAAAAGGAGGGTGTAAAACTTATCACATCTACCTTGAATTAAAGTACTTGAAAGGAACTTGGTAATTCGCTGTAAATTTGTCATAGCCATTTTTTTATATCTTGATTAGTTTCAAAATGGCGGTATTCATCAATTTTGAGGCCATGACGTCATCAAATTTCTAAATTCTTAACCAGAAGGGCAACAGACTTCTGCCAGCAACCATACTGTACACCTTCATCAACTATTCCTCAAGTAATTTAAGATTTACGATGACTTAAATTTTCCAAAATTTTTCGATGAATCTTTACGAAAATAATCAAAATGCCGCCACTTTGTTAAAAATCGAGATGTCAAACATCGCGACGGCAGATTTACAGCAAATTACTCAAAGTCCCTTTCCAGTCATTCAATTCACAGAAACGCGTGACACAATTCTACACCCACCTTTTTTAAAGGTGATCTGAAGCGAAAATTTTTATTGATTCCAGTTAATGGCACTGTCGAATGATTAGGACTCCCGTTTAAATTTCTTTGATATGTCTTTTCGTTTTCAAGTTATCACAGATATTAAGTTTCAGTTGATGACGGTCATTTTGTTTGCAAATTGCTAGGATGATGTACTGGAATATAGCTGTATCTAAGCTTAGAAAGGTTACAGTTATCGGAGACATTTAAGTTGAGCTGAATAAATGTAATAGAAATTGTTTCATGGACTGATATGATGTTTAGAAAGGCATGCCAATTTAAGAAATGTTCTTGGAGTCGAGTTCCTTAAGGAAACTTAGCCAGCCTCGTACATTTTCATTACTTTTTGCAAACAAAATGACGTCATCAGCTAATCATACAAAATAGTGCATAATTCGAAAATGAAACAAGGTATCACAAAATGGTAAACGACATTCTTCATCATTCAAAAGTGCTATCCATTTGCATCAATAAAAATTTTCGCTTCAGATCACCTTTAAAGATTTGATTGAAAGATCCGAGCCCACGCTTGGTCGCAGAACATCGAAATTCATCATATGCCAGGTGAGTAAAAACGATTCCAGTTTGAAAAGCCACAGCTCTATGAATATCAAGACAATAATACTGTAAATATGTTATTTGACGGTGGACATGTTCAAATAGACTTTGAAATTTTACCTGACTTAAATCAGCCACTTCGTTCTGAAATTATGAAGAATATTCTCCTCTAGACGGCTGCTTTCAGGATCTTTCAGAATAGGCCTAAATTTGCGATTAAGTAAATTTCCAAAATCCATTTAAAGTAATATAACTTTTAACGTGTCGGCCAATGTGTAAATTCTTTAAGTCCTCTCACTTAAAATCCTTTCCCTGTTCTTAAATTCGGTTTTAAGTGCTCCTAACGTGCGAGAATAACATTTGATTTTGTTAACTTGCCTTGTAACTTAAAAACTACTGAAGACAGTCTCTTTGAGCTCGCAGAATAGAGGATTGCGCTAAAGATGGCGGCGAGGACTTTTTACCGAGATGCATTGCGTTTGCATTACAAATCTTTAACGATTCGATTGGATTCTATAGCAATTCGATTAAAGAGCGCAGTGTATCTCTGTAAAACATTCCTCGCCGCCATCTTTAGGGCAATCCTCGACGAACTTCGCTTCGAAGGACATTCCTTTCGTGTCAATGTTCATCAAAAGTCAGTGCCAAATGTATGCATATATCATTTGCCACATAAAAAATATATACAAGTTTATTATGATAAACATAAAAATAGATACAATACAATATTTTAAAGGTTTAAAAAAGCAAAAGGAAAACACCCCTAATTACTGTGGCAGGGATAGCATTAAAGGGTCAAGCTGACCATATTTCCATAATGGTCCCCTTAAAGGTGCTGGTTAGCAGCATCCGTAAATCAGTAGCATCCGGCGCAAATCACTTTATCATTTCTATGTTGCTGTTGTTGTTGCATAAACTTATTGTTGTTGCTGCTGTATTGTTTTCATAGAGCCACATGTTGACAAACCAACCCCATGAGAATCTTGACCTAGAGCGTACCGATTTTCGATGAAACAGCACGACCTTGATGTGTGCGTGACCCATTGAAAATGTCGTATAAAAGTCTTCGAGAGTCGTCAGGAGCAAAGATGGCCATTGCTCAGAAGAACTTCTCGGGCTTCCAGAAGGAAAAGGTATTGGGGGAATGGATAGGCGTCCTAAATCAAAGATCCAAAAAGGAGGCCCTAAAGGAACGAACATCTCAAGGCAGTTCGGGGGGGGGGGGTTGACTCACACTTTTGGGATGTAGGGTGTGGCAAAGAAGACTTCTTTTCCAGGACTTTTGGAAGGATTGGATGGGGAAACTTTACTTCGTCACAAAAGCACAATTTTTGCAGATAGAGGGAGGGCTGGTTCACAAATCGAGGGGTACCCTGCATCGATCCTGAACAAGGCTGGCGTGACCTTGAAGCAAGCAAAGAAATTCTTATTTAGACCTTCATCGGTTTGATCGATCGGGGAAAGTAAAAGATTTCAGCAAAAGGTGTAAGAGATCTTTTGTGAACGAAGTGCCCCTTGAAAAAAAAGCTCGATCAAGGCATAGCAAATTTTTCTGAAAGATGCTACTACACGACCTGGCTTTGTTTACAAAGTAGTGGGTACAAAGAAGTGGGTACCACCGAGAATCGAGAAGTGGGTACCACCGAATTTTCAGTAATTTTATGCGAAAGGACATCAGGTCAGTCTTCACAAAAAGCGTTCGACATCTTTCTGATTGATCCATTCCCCCTTAAAAGTTGTCGAGCTGGGTTGTTATCACCGAAACTTCGTAGAAAATCGGGTATTACTAATTTTCAGTGATGTTATACGAAAGAACATCAGTTTCGCGACAACTTTCGTTTTTAATCCACCCATTGAAAACAGGGCCGCTGAAAGAGGGCAGAAGGGGCAATTTGCTCCCGGGCATCAGGGTCTCTCATGAAGACTTCGACTGCAGAAAATGTTCTGAATTGCATCTAAAGCCAATCCAAAGGGCTTGATCGATAAAATCTTATGTTCGCTTCGCTCACAGGGGGCTTCATCTCGAAGTTTTGTCCCTAGGCCTCCAGAACCTCTCAGCGACCCTACTCGAAAATGTGGTCCAGTTTTGTATAGCCGCTGATTTTCAGTGATTTCAACAATTTCCAAGAAATATGCAAAAGGTGTACAAGATTTCTCATGATCGTCAGCGGTCTTCATTGATTCACTGATGGAAACGTGGCCGGGCTGGGCTCAGCCTTTACAAAGGCGTCGTTTTGAGGCCGTTGTTTACTGAGAAATTGGTTGGTCAGACCATGTGCTGGTCAAATGACAACAGTCACTGCCAAATGGATAACCTTTTAGGAAACTAGTGGTTTATGCGTTGATGGAATAAAATATTTTTGACTATGACTGGTGGCTAAATATAAGAAACAGAATAGTGTGAGAGTGCGTTTTTAGTGGACGAATTTAGTTTATTGATATAGTTCTGTTAAATTGCAATCCATTTGTTATGTTACTTAGTATAACGACGCTCTTGCAGTGTAGCAAAGTTATAATTATGACGTTGAAATTGAAATTGAATTGATTCAATCGAATTTTTGCTTGACCTTTGAATTTGCAATTACAGCGTTGTCACTGCATGAAAATCCTTCAAAATTAATGAACATTGCATCATCAGTAATTAATCTCGTCAGAAAATTTATGAGAAAGATGAACGTGGCGCAATAAAAAATATTACAAACATGACTGAACAAATAAATTTTGAAAACGACAACATGTTTTTCAAAGGGACTTTAAAAGCTCCTGCTGGGAGCTGCTTAGGACTTTTAAAGTAATGAAAAATGCCAAACAAATAAAACTTTCGCTTGGTTTCCTTTTATTTATATTTCTCCTTTAAAGACCCCATGATTTTAGTTTACAAGCCTTCTCTCCTATTTGGTGAGGGATAAACTCTTGGACAGAGACAAACATCGGCAAAATCTTAGAAAGATTACGATCAGACAGAACAATACGTATTGTGTTTAGAACGTCAGGTAATGCTTGTTTGTTGACATTGACGTGAATCTTGTTTTGTTTATGAATGCGCATCGTAATGCTGGTATTATGCGGTATTTGTATTGCTGGTATTATGCACAAACATGCAAAAATGCCTGTTTATGAAAAAATTTCTTGTTTGGAAAAATACAGCTTTGTTATGGATGAGAAATCGTATGATTCGAAGGAACAATTCTCCAGCAATCGAATTTCGTCGGTTTGAAATGGAGGATTTTGCATACAACGAGTAATTATCTAAAATCCAATAACTTTATCGAGCGTTACGTAGTTTCGTAGACTATCCTAATTAAAAATTAAGGGGCATCAAAGGTGCAGGATTATCGAATGAAAAGCGGGAATGCACAAGCCGCAAACAGTAATTGAATCAATCTGAATCCTTTTTGTGGAGAAAGAACATCTGTTGAAAAACAAAATTTGAGTGAGGTGGGAAAATCCATTTTTCGGAAAAGTCTCATTGATAGAAAACTAGTGGAGATATCTCAAATTCTTGCATTTCTAATTGTTTGCTTTTGGATTTAGATTTTAAAAACGAAGAAACTTTCTTGACAATCAAATATTGCTTCCCTTAGCATTTTCAGAAACCTTACAAAAACCGCTATAAATAAATGGAAAACTGGAGAAAATTTTCTTGGAAAAGAAGAATCAACTTCCATCAACTTTAACAGGAAAAAAATTTTTATCTGATTATTGGAAAGTTTTCCGCTGATAAACATATCATAAATTCACCATGAATTTATCAACTTTAGCACAACAGACGAATTTTGGGGTAAAGTTGGCAAAAAAAAAACAAAAAGAAAGAAATTCCTTTGAAATACAAATGTTTACCTTCCCCTCTTTTCCCGAAATTGCGTGACTCTTGCTGATGGTGTGCAGTTTACGAAATCATAACTTCGTGCAGAAAAGAGTTGAAAGAGTTGAATTTTTTAGAAATGTAACAAAATAGACGAAGATATAAATAAGACTTATCTTGTGTTGGCTATAAGAATTAGAACAATTTGCTTTGCCCCTCAAATAAGATATCAAGGTTTGAAATTTTAAGAAATTTAGGACTTGTATTACGAAAGATAAATAAAACAACGCAGCTTGCTTCAAGGATTCTTGCGTATTCTTTCAATGCTAATTAACAAAAAGAGAAAGCATAACAAAAACATTCAGTGGAAAACTGGTGGAAAAGAAATAAAACATTTCAAAACTCAAGAATATTTTTACAGAAATGAAATAATCAGCTTTTACTTACCGACGAACGAAGTTTGCTGTCTGACTTGATGCGTTTAGAAAATTTGATCTCAGGCCTTGTCTGTGTTTCTTATGAATGTTGCTTGCTGCAAATCAACAAAACCACTTTTGATTTGAAAATCTTCTAAACAGCGCGGGATAATGCAACGAAATAATTCCGCCCTACCCTGGTTAAGAACCCTTTCTCCATTAACAAAGGGGCTATCAACCGTACAACAACTTTCAATAAAAGGCCATATTGTCAAGTATTTGCTCTCACCACAAAGGAAATGTTTGTGTGAAGCTCTGTTTCAGAAGAATTCTGACGTCACAGTATGGTGTAACTAAAATGACGTCGTTGTCTGATTGGATGACACAGGTTAGTGAACGAAACAGAGAGGTCAATCCACGATCTATTGACAAATTTTCTTCCACTGTTTTTATTCAAGAATCCATGTGTTAACCTGCAAATTATGAATGGGTTCCATACGTTCAACTCTGCATTTGGAAGACATTTTTATGTATTTCGATTTTTCGAGCACGTGAGTAGGCCTACATATACGCATATTTTAAAAGAAACTGCTCGTAAAAGACTCATTATCTGATCAATCACTAAAAGACAAAAAAACTTCAGTACAGGAAAAACATAACTTATGAAATTAGTTACTTTAACGAAGGCAATCTTATGCACATTTTACATTATTCTTACTTCTTTCTTGTATTATATCAATCAGAAGCAATTGGAGTAATTCTTTGGAGTGACTTTGGAAAATAAAAGCTTGACATAACAAAACTTCATTGTTCTTTTAAATCCAGGTGTTTGGTTTCTTAAGTTTCTTAACTTTTTCAAAAACTGAGCTTGTAGTTTTTCATTCGTGGTTTTCTTATAAAAAGCGTCTTTTCCTGCAAAGAAACTTTTCCCACCTAAAAATTTCCGATGACACTGAGTTGACTTAACACATTCAATTGAACTCTTACCTACTCTACAAAAGAGTCTGGATCGAGTGACGCTGTCATACATTTCATATCAAGGTTCAACTGAGCAGCATTGAAGCCAAAAACATTGCTGTGTACATTGAAAGATTCGACAAAATGTATCAAATTACCGCTTGATTCAGATCCTTTTGCAGCACAGATACTGTAAAAGTCTTTTCTTGAATGGATGGACCACATTGATACCCTTACGTGGGAGCGTAAATCACCACGTGGGATAAGTCAGAGGACAGCCGTGCGGTATTTTTTACCGCCTAGCAGTGACCCAGCCCACTTTAATTACCCGTGGTTGGGTAAAGCCTCTGTTTAAAACTAAAACCTGTCCCTCCACCCTTCCTCACGCCTCTGCTGAAAACCTAGACTGCATTATACTTTGTTTCTCCCACGTATCCTAACATGCACAGAAGTTTTTAACTGGAAGAGTCAGCGGATGGAAAAATCGAAACATTCAAAGCTCCTGTTGAATATAACATTACAATGTTCCAATAACCGTTGCCTCTCTTACGGAGTGATTCTAAATTTTCCTCATTCCCTCTACTTATCAAACATTATGCTTCCAAAAATTTGACCTGCTGACGTAGACTAAGTACATGTTGTAGATTCACATTCTGACTGAGCATAGAACTGCACAACTACGATTCGTTTCGTTTCCCCATGCCTTCAGAGAAGAATTGTTCTCGTGCTGATACATTATATACCTTAATGTGTTGGGCCTAAATCATCTAAAACGCCATCAAAATTAGCTTTGCAGTACCATAAAACTAGCCATAGTACTTAGGTGACTGTTTCTTCAAGCCACAATTTCAAAAAACGCCTTTCTCTAAGCCATATTCTGATAAGTACACAAGAATGACAAAAATTGTCGCCGACTGAGGTTTTTGCCCGGTTTGTAGCTAAGAAAATCTACTTTCCGCTCCAGCAATGCGCAGCGAGTTGCCGTTTTGCGAAACCACTCTCTTCAGAAAACAGTTAATGTCTCCAGAAGCATTCGCTCTGTCAAAAAGCGGTAAGAAGGAAGTTGTTCCATGTAGTCTTGGCAATAGAACAATATGAAAATCGCAATGTTCCTTTAAGGCTGACTTCACAAATCATCTTTCAAAATTTTTTGTTGATTTCAGAAAAGTGGATTTATCTTCAAACTACTCTGATTGAAAAAGCTAGGCGGGATTTCTCGCAATCAAATCTTATATTTCTGGTTACTTTTCGAAAATGAATGGTAGAAACCGGCAGAAACCTTGGTCAACAGATTACCATGTTACGAATCACGCCTTCAAACACACAGCCTTAGATGAATAATTTGAAATGTAAAGTACGCTGCAACTTCGAAAAATAATTGAGGTTTCTTAAAGTCAAACGATAAAATCACAGCAAAGTAAGTTTTATTTGGCTCAAGGAAATAGGTTGTAGAGTTTTACGCCAAAATAGCTTTGAAGATTTGGACCTATGACCCTGTACATTCCTGCTATTTCAGACTGCATTGCCAACACATGTCTTCAGTTCTCTGCAATATCTGCTTGATGTAGAAGGTCCGTTTCCAAAAAGTGGAGAAGATGCTCTTAAAACCCAGTCATCAACCAAAGATGAAAGTACAGTGATGGGAAACAGGCACTTCATCAATGTATTTGCTTAAGATAGACCAAGCCCTGGGCAGACAAACAAGAAATACCTAAATTGCAAGTCATAATCCGTCACATATAGCAGAAGCTATCTGCAACTGGAAACACCCAACTTGGGTGCAACAGGTTTGCCCTTCCTGCTTCCTGCATCTAGAGATTTGGTTCAGCTGCAAAGAGCTTGTTCTCATTTCAAAAGGCGCCATCCTCTTTAGAATGGTGCCTCAAGTAAGTACTGCTTTCCATGTCTCTGTTATCTTCATGTGACCACCATCCTGGTCGAAAAAGATCTTTTCACTTTTGAAGATCTGATGCAGTTCTAAAGAGTTTGCATTTATTTCCAATAGGTACTCTCCTCTTAAGAGTAGCGCCCGCAGTAAGAGCTTCTTACCGTGTCTTTCTCAAAGTGCCCCCAACTTTGATTGCAAAGTATCTTCTTACGAGCTTTACAAAGAATGATGAATGGACTTGCTACAAGTCTCCTTCTTGTCTCTTGCTAAGACAACACATGAAAGATGGACGCAAAGCAGAACAACGGAGAGAAGACGGAACTCTTCTGCTTCTTTGCGTTGCAGCTGCATATTCCACATCTGATGCTGACAAGAGAAAAGAGAGACTCGTAGCAAGTCCTAACGATGGGCTAATAATGGATAGTTTAGGCCACTTTGATAAAGTGGGCGCACTTTTTAAGAGTAGCTAGTATTTTGAGTTTCTTTTTGGCCCAGTGATATCAGCAAATCAAAGAATGCAGGGAAGCAAGGGACGAAAAGGCACAAGTTTAATAAGTAAAGCCAAACTTTTGTAAACTGCAGTGTGAAACCATGTATTCCACTTTGGCCGAACGTGATTGCAGACAGTATGAAATTGCAACGTGCCGCAAAGGACCCTTGCTTGGTGACAATGGTTCTTTAATCATGGCCTACAAAAAATTCTAAGATGGGCTTACCTCGTTAACTTTGCAACTCTTGGATGAACTCTGCCACCAGCTTTGACACTAGAAGGAAAGAGACTTCGGTTAGTTTAGAAAGAGATGAACCTTTAAGAACCATACACCAGGTCGCAGACCTACTTGTGCAGCAAGTAGCAAGGAAGAACTGAATCGAATCCAGGAGCAAAGCAAGCCTTAAAATAGAAACACCCACTTTGGTAATGTAGTTACGGGTACACCCAGAATATCCTCCACGCTTCAACCTGTTCATGTGAGCTGTCAGCAACCTACCTTGACTTTGTAAACACAACAATTCCAGAAACAGTTAACCTATTATATATGCCGCGTAGTGCTCGTCGCAAAGAGGACTGGGGAGCCTGGGAAGGATGAGTCAATTCCGAAATTTAGTCAGGGCGGAAACTTCTAGAATGAAACCTCCGGTTATTGGCTTGTCTTTTGCCCCAGGAAGACCCTAAGGCTGTATAAACACAACACACAACAATGACCAAGCTACAACCAACACCTCATTCTCTGCAGTACTGTCACTAACTTCGATTTATCTACTTACTTGCATACATTTTACTTTGCATGTTTCAAACGTTGTATAGTTGTATTTCGATTTACTGTTATTAGTTAGCTTTCTTAGGACGACGCTCCAATAAATTGTTAACAAGCATTTACTTTCAAAATGAAAGTGACACTTACGAAAAATTACTATCCTATGAACAATGACAATGTCTTGGGAAAGTTTTAAACAGAAAGGACACCTTGAATTTCTGCAACTGAATTTTCAGAATCTTCAAACTGGAGCTTTCCTACTACTGCTGGGAAGACTAGCATGAGTAAAGCTTGATGTCACTGCGGAGGGAGACGGAGGGAAGGAGGAATCAAACAGGAGTCTCAGTGCCATGTTGAGAGGTCTGATGTTCATTGGGGTCCCGATATCTGAAAAGAATTTAAGGGCGGGCAAGTGGAGGCAATGGCCCCCCAACGAAGAAACTCAGCTTGGCGCCCCCTTTTGGCGAGAAGTGCACCCCTCACAGTGACCTTAAGACACTCTTTTTTAAAGCTTCAATCAGAATTTGGGGGAAACATACAAATCATGACGTCATTTGATATAAAAACCAAGAAATTTTCAGTAAGTCCAAAAATTTTCACGCACCTTAAGCGCGCTATCTTTCAATTATACTTTGGGCGCCCTTTCTGCAGGCCGCCCCTCCCTAAACTTCGGGCTGGATCCGCCCCTGGTTTTGTACAAGTGAGCCGTTCTTTACCGGGGAGATTTTTGTTTTGCCAGGTGACAGATCTTGCTTCATTTCATCATCGGGGAAATCACTGGGGTAGAATGTATCGGGACCTGGTGCAGACAAGTTCTCCACGTACGAGTTTAATACCCAGGTTAATTAGAGCAAACCTAAACTCGTACTCGAAGCGTTGTTGAAGTGCGCCAATGCAACAAAGTTGAACTAACTCAACATCGCCGCGCGAACTGGCAAAAATCAAGGAACATTTTTCCGGTTTTGATTCAACATAACAGTTTCACACAGCAAGTTACAAATCGGTTGAAAACAGTAGCATGCAGAGAATGTGAATGCATTCATTTCCCTGTCAAGAAATTGACATACGCCCACGATGAAAATTTTCCAGTTACACTAATTCAAGTTTTTGCAATAAAAACACAAAAATTATCATAAATATAAACAATCGTAAATACAAACAAACAAACTGATGAGTAAAATAATTAAAATAAACAACTTACCTTTTTGCAAGCACCTGCTAAGAACAACAACAAATCAAATGACATGAAATGATAGCAAGGCTTCTCTTAAATAAAGGAATTCAAGATTTAAGGAGAAGTTTCATTTTGACCTTATATAGAAAAGGTACCCTTGGTGAATCATAGCGTTGATGGGAAGAGGTGACATGAAATGACAAAGGTGACAAGTTCTAAAGCAAACGGTTCCTCTTTCTCTAAAAGTACGTAGAAACACAAACACACATATATTGTTATATGGGCAAGGAACGATTGGGCAACACTTGTGACGTCAAAATCTCTCACTCTTCAAGATTAACTTATCAGTCAAATTCTCGAAATTTAGAATCAAAGACGAAATCAGCAAGCCGCTGGCCTATTTCCAAGGATCAATTGTTTTCCACAGTAAGGTGCCTCCCTCTTTGCGTAAAGTCATCAAGGACAGGAAATTCAGGAATGAGGCGGGCTGGGGACTAGCCAGGGAAAACAAGATGGCGACGTTTGCATGCAAACATTCTTTCAGCAGAATTTTTGTGACTTGGAATTTACAATACAAGAAATCGGCAAGACGCTGGCCTATTTCCAAGGACAAACTGTTTTCGGCAATATAGGTGTCTTCCCTCTTTGTGATTATCACTGGACAAAAAAAGAATAGGACAGAAAAAAGAATAGGACAAAAAAAGAATAGGACAGAAAAAAGAATAGGACAAAAAAGAATAGGACAGAAAAAAGAATAGGACAAAAAAAGAATAGGACAAAAAAAGAATAGGACAGAAAAAAGAATAGGACAGAAAAAAGAATAGGACAGAAAAAAGAATAGGACAGAAAAAAGAATAGGACAGAAAAAAACCTCGTATCCCGTTGATTTTAGATTTAAATTTTTCGTTCTCCAATTTTTGCTCGCCAAGAAAAATCAACACTTGCTTTGGAACCAAACATGTCTGTACAGTACATTACAAAGCATTGCAAATTGCCAAGTTTTCCCGTATTGATGATGCGCAAAATCAACCAGAGGCACAAATTAAAGCGAATGAAATTGTCTGAGGAACCAATGAGGTGACTGCTACAAAGGGCCACCGATGGGGGCAGGAGGGGCAATTCGCCCCAGGGCCTCAGGGTCTAAGGGGCCTCATAAATGAAGATTTTTAACATTTTGACAGCAGGACATGCTTTGAAAAAGCATTTTAAGCCAACCTTAAAGGCATGATCAAAAAAGTCTTCTGCTCGCTTCGCTCACAGGGGGCTTCATTTCGCACTTTTGTCCCTGGGCCTCAAAAGGTCCCAAAGCTCTCGACGGCCCTGCTGTTACGTGCGCAACGTGCACGAAGCTACCGTTATTTCTTTGCATTTGTCTTGCTTCAAAGCTTGCCGGTTTGAGTTTAGGATTATGAAAGAACGGAAATAGCGTTACGTCACAGACAATCAATCATTTACAAGACAAAGAAAGCCGAAACAGATGATGTCAAATGCATAATACCAACAGCAGTGCATCATGTTCAGATGTAAAGCCCCATGCAGGCCTGCACAAGAGCGTATCATTCATTGGTGAAATCGTTTTAATCTTAACAAATTCATGAAAACTAAACAATCTCTTTTGTAAGAAACCGGTTGTGAGAAACTGCAGCGGTCTATTCTTTACTGGAAGGGATCACAGCTAATTGTCAAAATCACCAAACTTCTCTCAGTTTTTCACGTTGAGTGTTGTTTCACTGCGGTTAATTAGCTTCAAATAGCTTCTGTAAACGCTGAAATAAGCTATTTTACATGGAAAGAGGAACATTGTGGTTTCCTATGAAACCATCTTGCTTTGATACGTTGCCTGCAACAAACTCTTTTTGGCTCGAGCATATCTCATTCAGTTGACTTGCAGAAACGGTCAAAGACTTCCTGTGTCGCAAAGCGCTTCACAGATGATTTGAGAGAGCAGTGCGGTCCGTAGCATTTAACAATAGGAACCAACGAGCGATTTGATGTTTAAATAGCTGAAAGGAATTAACCTCTGATCAAAAGGAGTATCCAAGCACATCATTGTACTTGAACGCAGAATTGCATTGTGCTCGAACATGAACAATAACAAACGATGTGACACAACAAAAGAACCTTGCACGTGATCCCATTGACTCGCGCACATGGTCCGTGAATCAAAAAGGAGACTGGAGCTTGGTTGTCTTCTATTTTGGAAATAGTATGGTAAACACTGATCTGTGATGGTAAACCCGGGAGACAACGAGAGAAAATTTGGAAAAGGCTGCAGCATTCACTTAACGAAATTAACAGCCATCAGTATCCTAATTGAAACAGTGACATTTCATGATTTACGAATTCTGTCTGGTATATACCTAAAGAGTTCTATTTTCGGTTCACTGTTCACACTGTTACTACATATCTACCCTTGGTGTCAGATCTTGATACCACCCTAGGGAAGGACTCGTTAGGCTGGTATGGCAACTTGAATGGTACATAGCCCCACAGTGTAAATCGATAAACGCAAGGTTCTTCACGGTATTAAAATCCGTTTTAAAAGAAGTAAGGACAGGAGGCTGCAAGAGAGGACATCCGTACTGTACGTATACAGTATTTTCCGATTTGCAGAACCCGTATTTGGTACAAACTTTGAATACAGGCAATACAACACTAAATAATTTATGGAGCGTGTGCGTCTGGCTTGCTTCCCCCCTCCCTACCGGTGCATGCATTGCTTTTGGATGTCCCTAGATTGTATTTAAAAATCAGTTTCCTGCACCCCATGACGAACAAAGGTCTCTTTAAAAACTGAGTGGAGGGTCCAGACTTTTAACAAGAAACCCCACATGAAATCAGCTGACCAAAAGTTGCGAAATGTGGGTGGTAAGTGTGATATGGGTCTAAGGTACGAATCAAGGCAAAATACATGTTTGTACAGTTTCAATCCAGGGGGCAAATTCTACAACAGCTGCCAGTGGTAAGCACAGAAGCTGCACTTTTGCAAGGGGCTCTATCCATGTACAAATGCTAACGTCAAACGCTCTAAGAAAGTCGTCGCAGGCCCTGAAGACTGGAATTTTCTTGAGCTTTTCCAACAGGACCAGGATTTCATTAAATAGGACTGGAAATAACAACGACAAAACTAAGATGGAAATTGATGTTGAGGGATTACATAATGGACAATGTATTCACGAACAAACGCGAAATTTTTACGAAATCTGATCGGGAAAACAGGAAAAAAGACCCCGCTAAAGACTACCTTCCAGGACATGATATTTTGGTGCAGTGAAAAATTCAGGGGGTATAGTGAGGTGGTAATTCCTCTGTTATATACGTGCAACAGCATAATGAGACCGTTGGGTTAGAGTAATGACTGTGGCGAAAAAATATCAGTCCAATCATAGTCGGGAGATACGGAGCGCTTTGAGATAACAAAATATTTTAATGGTCACATTTACCGCATGCTTTGAAGGGGGTAAACACGGTCACAGAAGCGGTAAACTCCTATTGTTTGACCCTCAGAAAGGGACGCAGCAAAGCACTAGCAGGGGACGATTGCATATGCAGGACAGATCTATTGATCAGCTGATTGACTTGATTGCAATCAATGATTTGCACGATCGAAAGTAACCCAAGCATTTTCGATACTGAAATCATCCAAAGGATTTGTGTGTCATCTAAGGAATTCTGACAAAAGAAAAAATAGATTCAACAAAAAATATGGGGCAAAACGAGCTTGGGTGACGGGGTTGATTTAATGAAAATTAAACGAAAGTGAAAGGGTGAACTGAAATGGCAGTTATTCTTGGTCTTACACACAGGGTTATTTCATATGCAATCTGCTCGAAAGCCCCCAATAGCTTAACTCAACCATTCAAAGGTAAACTACCCCTAAAATACCGCATTTTTCCCTTGTCTCGAAGTGTGAAACTGGGACCATTTCCCATTTAATCCTAAGAAATAAAATTTCAAAACATTCTACGTGGTATATAGTCCAAGAAATTCTGATCCATGGATATGTAGACATTATAATATCTATTTGAAAATTTACATGGATATGTGTGTTTGTAGTGCAACGCAGTGACAACTAAGCATTCATAGCAGCTCGTATCTCGATGTTGACTTGCACTGAAAACCCATGTAAGACTAAATGTAGATGGGTTTTATTAGAAAAAGACTTACATCTATGTTTGCAGTGAAGTGCAGTGTCAGTTGCGTGGACTGTCATTCCATGTGTGATCTACATCTGTCAGGCTGAGAAATCATGACATCTCGAGGTTGACTTACATTGAAAACATCTAATAAATGTGATCAAATTTCATCTTTCATTCCATGTAAATCAATGTTTTGCTGGGGTTTTGCTTTGCTTTTCTGTCTTTTGTTGCAAATTTTCAACGTGCAGATTCATTTTCGAAACCAAGGAATTTAACCCCGTCTTCTGTTGAGTCATTACTCATTCACGAGGAATTGCGAGGATTCCGCGAAGTGGGTCCTCCCCCTCAGATGACAAAGACTGTGGGAATTTCCATACGGCTCTTAACCAATGATATCAGTTCTGCCAAGAGCATATTGACAAATATGGGCAATACAAGAAAACATGACAGGAGAGGTACTCATTAAATCTTTAACTCTCTCTGTGTAGGCGAAGGTGTCAATGTTGATTTTAGTACCTGAGTCTACCATGAGTCAAGATTGTAATGTAAAAATTGTTGTCACAAGCAATGTATGTCAAATACCTAATGCTTTGTGTTGCGATCAACACCACAGTCAGAAACCATAACGTTCTGTCCAGATGGCCTAATAGATTTGACATTCGCATTTCTGGAAGGATCGAATGACTGAAATAAAGGCTTCTAAGAATAGTTATTTTTGAATTTTGACAATCTAATTTCATGAAAGCAATAGCCTCCAGACGGTGTTAACTCGGAAAGTTTCTATTCAGATGGCCTAAATGAATTTGACATAGGCATGCCCTTATTCTGGAACAATCTAGAATCTACATTCTACATTGACTGGAGGGCTTCGTTATTGTCTTGCAATGATCATAGCCATTTTCGAATTCTGACAAGCAAATTTCATAAAAGCCTTGAAAAATGCATAAAGCTCTGTGTTGCAGTCAACGCTGGGTCAGAAAGGTTTTGTCCACATAACCTCAATGACTCTGACACTCGCATGCCCCCAATCTAGAACAGTATGGTGACAGGAACAAAAACCTCATCATTACCTTGCAAAAGCTGTGGCCTGGGCATCTGCAATGGCTATCGTTTATGCACAGAGACATGCATTTTTTGCGAAGTCATTGCTGAAAATTTTTTTAAAATCATCAGAGCTGTGTCCCTCTGAACATCTCAAAACAAGGTGTTTTGAAGTCTTTCCAATGCTTAGACATATATTCAATACAAATAATGATAACGTAAAAAAAGCTGAAGTTTCTTACTTTTTTGGCGATCTGCAAGTCTGATTTTCTTAATAGTGATTCCTTGCAAGAAATACGTGTATCGCAGAGTAGACGGAGGGATCTTTCAAATGATCTTTAGAAACTGAAAGTTGATTTAACTCCTTTGCCTAGCCTGCTTTCACTATTGGAGCATTGGGTCATATATGAATCAAGAGAGAGCTTCCAAGTCAGACAGGTCAACAAGCCAATTTTGGATAAGCCTGACCTCTGCGCAGGCAGCACCGGCGAGCATCCACGGAAACTGTGACTTGAAGCAAACAATGATGGCAAACAACACAGACAAATGAATGTTAGGAAGTTCATATAAATCATGGCACTTCAAGAGCATAGATGGAAAAAAATTGATCACTTTGACCATGCTTTGACGAAATCAACAAATATCAATTCAGTTGTAAGTAATCATCCAAGAAATTTGATGATATCTGGACAGAAGTACCGTCAAGGAACACGTTCAGGCCTGAAATCGTTTCATGTAAGAAGTTCATTGAACTCGAAATCATCAGTAAAGAAAGGTTGCAAATAAGGATCAAGAGAATAAAGTCTGCAAAGGAAGTAAACTGTTTCTCTGAGCTATTTGATACCCTTAAAGATTTACAATCGAGGGAATCACTGAGATTCTAATCATGGAATGAAGATGCTATGAAGCTGCTTCTTCAGGTCAGGCCAAAAATAAATTCAAAAAATGCCTGTCTGCAGGGTGTCCTGCTCTTATCTCGAATGTTACTCTCGTACTGCTAATAAGCTTGCAATGGTAACTCTCTGTTACTTGCTTGTGATCAATGTTTTTGAAAGGAGGGGGCGATTGTGTGAAGTTTGGTTTACTTGCCTTTGCCTACCCCACTGCAGAGACGTAGGAAGCGGGGGGGGGGGGGAATACCCATTTTGTTTTACCCCTTTGGCTTAATGAAGAAGTGCCCTGGAAGTGTCGTGCCCCAAAGTTTATGATGTTTCATTCTATTGTTCTACCTATTGTTCGGCTTCAGAAGACTCGCTCTACTTTGGAGATTGGTAGCCTAGCAAAGAAAATAATGAGGGAAGAAAAGAAACTTGCAACTAAATTTTTACAACCAGCCGAAAATTAATGTCAGCTAAGGTCCTGATTAATTCTAAGTAAAGTACACGCACATATTTATAAAAACCGCTCAAAGAAACCGGCCAAAAGAAACTGTAGGCTCAATCTATCAAAATTAAGAAACCAGGCGACATTGAGAAAAAAGGTAACAAAAATTTTCAATTTGAAGCTTCCATGTTCTCAGACCATGTAAAAATGGTTAACATTGTGCGGTCCTAACAAATGTTTGGACGTTAGTCTGCGCCCGATTTACAGGGCCGCCGAGAGGAGGGGGCAGGAGGGGCAATTTGCCCCAGGGCCTCAGGGTCTAAGGGGCCTCATACTAGAAGATTTTTAACATTCTGAGTGCAGGAAATGCTCTGAAATGCATCTTAAGCCAATCAAAAGGGTGTGATCGAACGAGTTTTCAGCTCTCTTAGCTCTCAGCGGCCTAATTTTGCAGTTTTATTCCAGGGCCTCCAAAATCTCGGCGGCCCAGCCGATTTAATTCTGTTCATACTTGTTCTGAGATTTTAAGAGTGCTTTTGGAACCTTTGTGATTTAAATGTATCAATAGTACCTTTAGATCGTTAAAAATCTTAGAAACTCATTTCAAGAAACTTTTGGCAGCAAAAATTCCCTGAAGTCTAATAAGTTGGCAACCATTCCTGACCTAAGATTCTCATGAAAGACATACATTTATTACCTGACTGGAGTTTCAAAAACGAGGCAATACAGAATCCCGCCTTTCCTATTGGCTAATCACACATTTCCCGCGGGTTTCCCGTAACTTTGTATAATACGATACAAGGACGCGTTTTTGTCACCACAGCAACTGCATTTTAGGCCTAGGCCTGTGAGATTTGAAGTGAACTCAAACGACATGATTGTAACAAAATGTGTTTGATGACATGCGAGTCAAGATTAGAAGATGTCAGGTAATAAAACTCATACTAACCGGTTTTGTCGTTGCACAGGAAAATATAAAGCCCTCGGTCTTAATGCACAGACCTCGCAAGCTCGGTCTGTACTTCTAAGTCCTCGGGCTTTATATTTTCCTGTACAACACAAAACCGGTTAGTATATGCATAGTATCGACTTGATGTCAATGCAAATATGAATACCAGACTCATCCTGCAAAGGTGAAAAAGATTTTGTCGTTTTAAATTTTGAATGAGCCACATTGCTTTCGGATTATGACGGGTATCTTATGAGATTTCGCATTAATCATTTCAATTTTTGATGTTCATTGTAAGCAAATCTTGCTGTTTGCAATTATTAGCTCTTAGAGAACTCGTGGTATAAGATCGTTGTGAGTTTCATGTGCTTGAACTTTTGCTTCCAAAGAACATGAGTAAAAGTAGATCGTGGATCATATGATTACGATTGTAGAACCGGTATCATGATAGATTCTACCCTGTTGAGTGACATGGATAGGGATGGGGTGTCGACTGTCGTGGAGTGGCGATGTGGGGTGAGACAAACGTATTCGTTCTCACTAAAAACTTCCATTGTCGAAGAGGAATGGATTTTTAGGTGGGTTCGTGGAGGAGTAGAACCTTTCGTGTGGGAGTATAGAACACGCAAGCCGATAGGGAAAGGGCGTTGTTTCCCTTCTCAGATCGCAATCCGTGCGTGCACGGAGATATTCGATAAAAAATTATCCAATGAACACAGCAATTTACCAAGTATCCTAACGTGACTAAGTGGAGAACCACATAATTTTCACCTTGAAAATACAAGGTACAGATAGATAATGATAATCTCTTTTTCTTTGCAGATTCCCTGAATGGAAAGATTCATGGTTTTCTTTGCCTTGATAAGCTGATTTCAAGTCCTGACGGGGGAAAATGAAACATTTAGAAATAAAAAGCTTAAAAACTGAACAGCAAAGTTGTAGAGGGATCAGACAATATTGCTAGTTCGATTGTACAACTATTGGATTCAAGTTTGATTTATCTGATCAGTATAAAAATCCAGTTAATTTACAAAGGATGACAGGACAGAGGTGAAAGGGCTGTTGTTGAAGTGAAACAGATAGGATGTTTGTTGAAAGGGTTGAAGGGGAGAGAGTATCATGGTGGTCGAGAGAAGTGCAAATGTCAGAGACGCAATAACTTCAATTATGAAACTGTCGAAGCATGACCATGGTCGAAGTTTACACTGGCGCATTTTGGAAGGATGAAGGGAGCATTGCCTCCTTCGTGGACCTGATTCTAAAACTCTACATGAAAGGGCATCTCTTAACATATGTACAAAACGCAACTGCCAAACCCGGTCAGGACCATCAATGAAGAGCCCATTTCAGTAAAAAGGGTACTGAGTATGATAAATGCATGTTGAAGATATGTTTGATACGAGATTCTAAACATAATAAAATTGTCATTTTCAAATTTTACAGTTTGAGCTGATGTCAATTTGGTATTGGGTAATTACTTTACTTCAAAAATTATCATTGTGAGGTGAGTGAGTTCTAAACTGTTGACTATTTTCATATGCCTTTGGGCAGTGGCGTAACGCACGGTGGCTGGGGTTAGAGGTTAGAACAACCCCTAAGGGCCCCCAAGCTTTAGGAGCCCCTTAAGATTTTCAGTAATGTACTGATGTAGCTTTGGCGAAACAGCATGTGCTGATTTGCATTGAATTCTTTAGCGCCCCTCCAAAGAGACCCAAAGAAGTTTAATTTGGTATAAGTGGTGTAAATTGCAAAATTTTCCAAAAGTAGCTTGCCTATCTTCTAGCAAATATGAAAATTTTAGAGTATGACTTTACCACCCCTTTTCATACCTGAGCTTAACTTTTGAATGTTTCCTTGGAAAGCATATCGTCGACCAAAATACTATTTTCTGAATTCGATGGTGAAAGTTCTACGAAAGATGCGTTTTTCTGACATTCGAAAGAGCATGGTTCAAAAAATTTTCCCTGTGGGATACCCCAACTGTGCCTCGCTTTGCTGGCATTCAGTTTCAGCCACAGTCCCCAATATGTTTCTTGTGCAAACGTGCCTGCATAAAAATACTTCCATAGACGCCGGTTATGGAGGTTTCGATGTGCTGGGCTCGAGTTGATTTCGCCGATAAAAATTCTGCTTTGACGTAGGAAATTTGGCAAACTTTTGTTGATCTATGTGCCGCCTCAGAGGGCCCCTTCGTAGCTAAATTACTAAGGGCCCCGAGTTGCTCCGTTACGCCACTGCCTTTGGGGCTATCTTAAGGAGCTCTTTCACTGGATTCCCCACCAATAATAAATCCTTAAAGGATGTCATGCTGCCGGGTGCAGCCTTCTTGGCATCTCCTAATTATCATACGAACAAACTTTTTGAGCAGACTGTTGCAGTAACAAAGCCGAAACAGCAATGAGTTGCTTGCGTTGTTGAGAACAATTCTCCTTCTTCAAACTGCTCCCGTACAAAATCTGTGCCCAGAAGCTAGTACTGGCTAAAAACGTGTCTGGGTTAAAGCTGAGTTAAAGCTGAGTTAAAACACAAAGATGTACAGAAAACATCGCTGATCGTCAAGAAAGCATATACATTCTGGTAATAAATTCTATTTCATTGACACTCAGTGTAGCCTAGCCATAAAAATAATGAATTCGATATCATAAAAATAAATTGTTGAATAAAATTCTACTTCTCTGCTTTGTGTCCCTGTGAGCCTGAAATCATAAATTTTCCTTCACCAGTTTTTTGGTCCCTGTAAAATCCTGACATGCATAGCGATTCTTTATTGAACTGAAGTGGCACTTTGCCAATTGCTCCATCGAAGCGATTCTTCGTTACCTGGAAGGAAAACATCATGGTAAAGTACACTTGCTCATCTTAGGCCTAGGAATCCTTCAGAGTGTCTTATTTACCCAGGATCCCAAAAAGTACTCCAGATTAAAAGATTACCAACACCTGATTAACAATCCTTTGACCGAGAAACTTTTTATCTTGTTTTGTCAATGACCAAAAAATATTTATAGATGCTAAAATGTTCGGTACATTTGGTACAATTTAACAGCTGGTACATTGTGTGTGAACAGATTGTGCTGAAAAGATTCGTACAGAAGTTATATAAGAAGCCAGTGGTAAGATGGCCAAAATTGGAAACTGAAATTCAAGGGTATCATGCATGGCAAACATGTCCTTGAACCCTTATTGTCGAGTAATATCAACAAATTGTATTATATTTAAAACACAACTTAACACTCTTTCTGAAGGTAAAGGTGAAGGTAAAATTGCAGTTTTTAGCGTCAAGCGCTGGGATCGCAGAAGTAGATAAACGCTAATCGAGTCCGCGACCCCTTGTCATGACGCTCAAGTGGTGGGGTCCTACCGGGTTTCGAACCCACTCCGCCTTACTGTTCTGGCTGCAAAGTCAGAGGACTACACTACTGCGCCAAAACACCTTTATGCCCATATGATGTTTTAGATGTCAGTTTAAAATGCTACAACATATCATTATAAACATGCGAGGAAGATGATATGAAGAATTGTGTGGATTTTCGAACCAAATCCCGGTTTATTGCATTAATCCTAGCCCCTAAAATCAAAATGCTCTGGTAGGATAAGCTCAAGAGGTACAATTTCTCAAAGCCAGTTTTTAGTGTTAACTAAACCAAATCCAACTGAAAAGCAAGCGCTTGACATTTCTTTGACTTTCAATGCAATTCGAGATCTGTGAATTTCAACGGGAATAAAAATTACACTCTCTTCAACCACAAAACTCTTGCAAGGGAAAGCTGTAATTCTTACAGTTAGATTAGGGATACAAAAGGCAATTTGCCGCGAGAGTTTCATATCGACATGATGTCCTCAAAGTTATGGACAATATCAGACTCATTGCTTCAGCTTTTCTACTCATCAGAGATCAAAACTGGTCAGTAACAGATCTGTGATCCAGGTAATAAACTATCAACGTGGAATAAAACTGACAAGATTTCTTATCTTGACGCCTGACTGTCTAGTCATGGCATCAATCTCCTCGAACTTTATGTCTGATACAAGTATGATAAGAGGAAGTGCATCTAAACTATTTGTTGGAAAAAGGTTCCTTGGTTCTGATAGTTTTTCAATCCCTAAAAGGTAGAAGCTCGAATAGCTGAATCGCGGTATAACGAACTCGAACAAATTTGCTACATGGGCTTTTTAAACGAAAGAATGGAGGACTAATTTCTATTCAAAGGACATGATAGCAGTTCGTAAGGATAGGAGTTTATTACATTTAGGGCTCTCGATATTTTGGGCTTAAACTGTATTGCTCTAGAACTCAAAGCATAAGATGATCCTCAAAACGAATATGGTTGACCTAGCTTTCCAAAGCAAATGGCCAAGAAGAGATCCATACTTGCAAATAACGCCTTGAAATTCTTCCTGGTGTATCTTGCAAAATCAAAATATTATCAGCTTCTTGGCTTGCTTTGGCAGTTCCAAATATTGATGCCGTTTGAAGTTCGGAGTCTTGATTTTCCTGAAAAATGGATGCTAAATCATAAACATTTTTGGACGACTGAACACGATAATCAAATTGATCAATCTCTCAGTTTAATTCATCAATCGCCAACGGGAAAAAGCACATTGACGATCTAGATATTCTATACGGCAGCCTTTTCCTCGCGCATAAATGATTTCCAAAAATTGATCAGATTGTCTGATTGCTGGCACCGCAATAGACCTTTTAGCTATTCTACAAAAGAGCCTGGATCGAGCGATATTCTTATACAATTTTATACGCGAGGTTCGATAGAGTGGCGTTAGAGCTTCGATTGCAATTGTGCACATTCGAAAATCCTACAAATTTTAATGAAGTATCCTTCGATCCACATTCATTTTCAGAACAGCTAAAAGGTTTATTGTTGACATACTTCCTTAGACATGGTGCATAGATTGAACTTTAGAATCACTCAGCTACAATCGCGGACAAAACTCGTTGGGACAGATGAGTTTTACGTTAAAAGAGGCCTTTCCTGCATGTAAACTGCTACGTTCCACTGTAGCCGTTAATGCCCCCTCCCCCTACAGCAATTTTGGTTGCTGGAAGGAGACATACTTGTCAACTCATCTATGACATTGTCATTAGCTTTCAACATTGCAATGGGGGGGGGGGGGTGGGGGGATCTCAACTCGAAACTTCCTTCAAAATACGAAGTGTGTCATGAGTTTTGTCCGCGATTGAAGGTCTGACTCTACAATCATATATACGCTGCACATTTTGCTACCTACCAATACCAAGGTAGAATAACTATCTACAGTGTTCCAACAAAACTGGACCCAGTTTGTGTGGCTGCTGTGGAGGAGCAGTAGCTTTTATTGTTTCACTTTTTACACAGTTGCATAAGTCAGAGTTTAACTTGAAGTTTAACACCTTGTTTGAGTCAATCTGACGAGTGGTTGCTGAGTTATAGTAGAGAAAAGGCAAATAAGTGGTTGCTTCAAAAAGAGGAATTTTACTGTTCTCCAGCTATGTCAAAAATCAAGTAATGTTTGAAAGAAAGGGTTCTAGAGTTCAGCCAAAAAAATTCAAAGTTTTGAAACACAGATTCAGAAAAATGCTTATGTATAAAACGCCTTAGAAATGTAATAAAAAAATTGGTATTGATATCAATTTTGAACAAATTACCTTTCTTGGGTGAATAACCAAAGTGACATGAACATTTGTGCTTGATGCAAAATTACGAAGAGCTGTAATAGCCAAGTCCATTGCTGAGAATCGGTCAGCGAATCTTGAGAAGAAAGGAAAGGTATTTAAGATCGTTAAAAAAAAACATGCAACATGAACAAACGATACATGATTCTTAATGAAGAAACAGTGCACAATGTTTTGCGGAGAACATTCCATAAAACGTTATGACGACTGAGAGAATGATTACTTGACCTTACAGCATGAGTTTCAGGACACTATGATATTGAATTAGATCGTATAAGATTCTTTGCCTACCTTGAAATGCAATTAGATTCTCTTCCTTATTTCGAGACGGCTGTGTGGGTACAGTAATGCGCAGGAGATGGCAAAAGTCATTTAGGCCCAAACATTTTGGAAGCGCAAGTGATGGATCTCTTCAGTTCAAGGCCAGGAAGTATGGCTGAGAAAGGCTGCTGATGGCAAGGAAGAGAACCTAATGGCATTTCAAGATAGGCAAAGAATCTAATACGATCTGATTCAATATCATAGTGTCCTGATACTCATGCTTACAGTAGATTTAGACTAAGATTAGCCTTTTTGCTCCAGTTTCATACATCGGTAATTTGGTAGGGTGAGTAGTTGAATGCTGCAGCCTGCGGAGGCGATTCATTAGAACTATGAAACTGTATGGCCAAGAGAATGATGGCAAAATATCTTGAGAATCTGAATACTTTTGAATTATCAAGAAATCAGTTGAAAATATATGCTTTTTAGATCCGAAACAAGGATGACAAAGTGCAGATAAAAAACTAGCACTCTTTGCTTATGTGTGTCTCGTGGGTCATCGTCACCATCATCATCATCATCATCATCATCATCATCATCATCATCATCATCATCATCATCATCATCATCATCATCATCATCATCATCATCATCATCATCATCATCATCACCACCACCATCAACATCATCTGCAGTACGGTGTAAAACGAGCATTAATGTGAAGTTGCAGGACTAAAAAAGAATAGGGGGTAACTGACATTTGTTTCAAGCTCCTCTCTAATTTGGACAATTCAATTCATTTCCTGATGGGCATATTGAAAAATCTACTACTTATCGAACTGTCACGGATCCAAACTCATTCGTATTGCATGTCTGTGGAAATATCTTTATCAGTCAACAGTTACTCAAACAAAGAAGAGATGAAATTTAGACTTCCTCATTTTTTCATATTGGCTAATAAAATATGCTTTCTGGCGCTAATCAAAGGTACCAACAGTAGCAAAAGGCTTGGACGGCCAAGCAAATATGGTACAAATATCAAAACTTCGCTAGCTGTCAGTTCTCAGGCAACAGGAGGGTTTGAAATAAGCAGTTGTAGGTATGGTGAATGCCAAGAATCTAGGAATGTCTTGCAACGTATGCTGTCATCCAAATGTCCTCTCTGTGACAAGCCATGAAGCAAGGTGGCACACAAAACAAAGGTGGTAGCGTAATCATAATATGGAACGGGATTATTCTGGGAGAGAGGGAGGGGTATGGTACATTCTTGTGCTAACGTTTGATAAACGAAGAAGATTTCATTAAATTTCATAAAATCAAGTAAATCTTTTGGCGTTTGAATCTGATTAATTGCATAACCAAATCGATGGCTATGCTTTAAAAAATTACACAAGCTCGGGGCGGATATGACACACAGTCCAATCTTCCACTAATGTAGTTTCTCATATAATTGACTGATAAAGCTGGTTCAGGATGAAGATACTTTTCAGCAAGAAAAGATTGGCACACATGAAGATCTTTAGGCACAAAACTTCCCTGAAATGCAAAGGTTTTCTGATGTGTCATACGTACATCAAACAGTATTTCTTATCTATTTCCCAGTAATGATGTAATATGGCAGAAGGCCATCTCGGTCCATGGACCAGTGGTTACTTCGAAACAACAAAATATGGACAGATACAGGATATTTCAATTCAAACGTGAACTGTATGGAAAGAGCGTCTGTAATGAATGAAATTCTCTGGTGGCAATGTCAGATTATTGGATACAAACATTAAAGATTTAAGCTTGAACATTGATTATGCAAACCTTAGAATCCGATCAAATCATAATCCCCGATTACATGAAGCAAAATGCTTCAAAGATTGAGAGTGTTGGCACCAAGAAAGGGATGTAGAAAGATTTATTCGACTGTGTACACAAATTGGATCAAACTATCAACAAATTTTAAGAGGCATTCAACAATTTTCCATCAATCATTGCGTGCTCACGAATGGATAAACCTTCTGCAGGGGTCCTGACGTCATTGAAAAGGACAAATTGACAAACGTCTATTGGCGTCGTGATTATGGCCTTGAACCTGTCCACAGGCTGTGTCGTGCTGGGGCTCGCAACAAAATAATTAGGCTAGATGCAAAAACCGAACCGTATGAACCCTATGATTTTTCTTAATACAAAAAAGGACTGTGAAAGGGGCCCTCCGAATAAATGCAGATGAAATGGCGGGAATAATGAGGGGGGCTGGAAATGGCTCGTTATGAAAGGGGTTGGAGATTGATAAAAGAGGGCTTGGAATAAAAGGGGGGTTGGAAATTTTGTCAAATATTAATAAGCGGGAGGGGAAGACTATGCAGTAATCGACAGCAATGCAAAGAACCACTTTGATCCTCTTCCATAACCAAGAGTCATTGGGATCAAGGGTCATAGGAGACAATAAAGGGACACTGGGGTCATAGGTCATAGGAGACAATAAAGGGTCATTGGGGTCATGCGAGTCAATGGTCATGGGATTCAGACTTTACAAATGCCTCCATGGCGTCGTGCTAAGGCAGGCACCAAACATATTCAACTTACTTGGCAGCTGGTGTTGACAACATGAACTGCAGATTGTCAATGATCACATGCTCAATGTCGTATACATAAGCTGCATGAGCCATTGTCTAAAATATGAAAAATATGTCAAGTTAAGATCTAATGGTTGAGCATTACACGCTGCATGAGCCATTGTCTAAAATATGAAAAATATGTGAATTCAAGATCTGATGGCTGAGCATTACTTGACACAGCACCGAGGGCGTTTAGCTGATGGTTTTTTGTACCAAGCTGCTTGAATCAACAGTACAGAATTAACACAAACTCCAACTTGAACGTGTTGTGGCGCAGTGGTGTTATCCTCTGACTTTGCAGCCAGAACAGTCAGATGGGCATGATTCGACGATCCCAGGTAGAGTCCCACTACTTGAGCGTCATGGCAAGGGTTTTTCAAATTTTTGCCATCCGTCAAGCAGCCACCAAGTCCCTTTTCAAATTTTCTTTTTGAGTATAGCTCTATGTAGTTTTACTTTATTACTTTCTTTTCTTCATCTTTTCCTTTCCTTCCAAAAGTCAAGGGGTAGACATGATATCTTGCTCCTCGTAGTATTGTATCTGTAGTATCGTAGAGTATTTTGTAAGAAGTGTATTAAGTATCTGGTATTGTAAATTTTTAACTGATGATATATAAAAAACAAGGCTTGCGGGCTCGATTAAGTTTTCTCTACTTCTGCGATCCAAGCGCATGGCGCTAAAAAGCAACTTCACCTTTACCTTCGCGTGCCCGTCGTAAAGATACGCCGCATGGGGCATTGCCTAAAATATGAAATTTCATGCCAGTTGGGCGGCCGAGAGCTTTTGTAGGCCCAGGGACTAAACTGCGAAATGAGGACCCTGAGAGCGAAGCGAGCAGAGAACTTGTTCGATCACGCCCTTTTGATTGGTTTTAAATGCTTTTCAGAGCATTTCCTGCACTCAGAATGTTAACAATCTTCTAGTATGAGGCCCCTTTGACCCTGAGGCCTTAGGGCAAATTGCTCCTCCTGCCCCCTCTCTCGGCGGCCCTGTATGATAGTTTACCATTGATGTAACAAACTGGAAATCGGCTGAACAGGTGCGAGTCTAACCTTTAAAAGCTGTGTCCGAATAATCAAATTTCCTATTCAACTATGCCAAAAGACGAAAGTAAAGTTTCAAAACGGCGCTAGTCACATAGACTTGTCATTAGTCTACGACAGACTCATTACAGATGGCGAAATAGAATTGGGGCAAGTCTACTAGCCACATAGAGGAGAATTCAGTGTCAAAAGGGGCGTCAATATGATCATTCCAACCAGAAAATTGTGGAAGAATTCTATTTCAATAAGAATGTGAAACCAGGAAATTTACTTGGAACATATGACTATACTTAGAATAGTCAAAAAAACTTTGTCAACGTAGCCTGCGCAGACTTTACTTATGTTGCGGAGGAGTACAGACTTACTTATGTTGCGGAGGAGTAAGGGAAAAGGCTACGTCAGTCAACGTTGTATTCAGAAAACCACACCCTTCCCTTTCATCTCGTATCTCAAACCCTGTTGTTAGCAGGTCAAGGAGCACGTGCAAAGTTTCCGGTTTTCTTATTCTGTAAATTTTTCCAATAGAGTTCATACGAAACAAGTATTCCTCTTTCGGTTTTCTATCGTAGGGAACACCATTATCATTCATTGGTCTTAATCTGGTCTTAATTCCCAGGGATAAACTCAAAGGCATTACTGGTTAAATGGGGTGAAAATTGTTAAAGCTGCAATCCCTGCCAAACTTGTTGAAACAAATAAGTTTTGTACTGAAAGATGCCTTTCCTGCCATCAAAATACTACCTGTCACTGCCAATAGCCCCCCTCCCTCGGTTGAAATGTTGATTTTATTGAAGAAAACATAGGACACTTTGTTTTTTGGAGGAAATCTCGCGCTAAGAGCCCCTCCCCCTCCAACACAATGCTGGGAGCTGATCGAAATGTCATTGTTCAGTTCACACAACCATGTTTGAGGAAAGTTTATAACTGCTGAAAATCTCGGAAGTGAAAATTCAATTCTGAAACCCTCCCAATCTCCCTTTCAAACTGACTGAGGAGAAGAAAGAAATGTTATGAGATAATTTCACCAGCCAATAAACATTAATGAAAACACAGACAAAAATCTGGGGTTTGTTAAAGTTTATAGAAATCCGTGTGTCGCCATTCTTGACACTCACTTTAAAGCCAAATCCCTGGAGACTTCAACAATATGCCATGTAAGGCCCCTTTACAAACACGGGAGATTTTTGGCCTTTTTTAATACAGTTCGATTCGACACGGCAAAGATACGATGCTTAAACTAAGACAGACCTACAGAGCGCCGTAGCTATCTTTGAAAAAAACAAGGCAAACAGGGAAACGAGATGAAAATCCGATAATAAAAGTTGATAAAAAAGACGGTATTAAAGATGGCTGTTTTGTCGTTCTGTCGAGTCTTCTCTCAAAATATAAGACTTTTTAAAAACTCAGGAAAGCACTCTCTGTCGTTTTTGCAGTCTGTTAATTTTTTGGCAGCCTTGACCGACCAGTGTTTGTCAACGTCTCCAAAGAACAATACTGTTGACAGATGATTCAAGAGGCTACCTGTTTTTGGAATCTGTCCTGATTCCTGCGAAGAAATCCTTAAGAACCTCTTATGAAAAATATCACATTTTATGCAATATGAAAGATTAGCCAGGAGTAAAATGGGTAGACTTGTAGTGAAACGAGGAGGAGAATCATATGAATATTTTCACAAAATAAAGCTGCAGCTGTGTTTGAACTACCATTTTTGATGCTACTTAAGTTGATCTGGCAGCGAAAAATCTACCGTTTTCCTGGACAACAGTACCCATTTATCTCCAGCCTACCCAATTACCTCAATCAAGTATCATAAGCTATCAGAAGGCATTATAATTCTCGTCATTATATATAGCTAATTCTCAAAGCTATCATAAGCTATCAAAAAGCTATAAAAAGCCCCCCTCTCGAACAAGTCTCATCTGGAGTCTCAAAACTAAATACCCCCCCCCCCTCCCACTAAATGCTTCATAGAATTCATACGGTATCGTAAGATGCATCAAGTCTGTTGTCTTTTTGGCCACTCAACCTGTATAGACACATCTTGTCTAATTCCTGGACATATTGGAACAAAAATTATATCATCGGGCATTTCAATTCAAATGCTTTGCATCAAAGATATTTTGCCAACACTTCTGAATATTGTATAACGCAACCCATCCTTCACTGACTAATAAAATAATCATCATCATTAAAAACAAATACAAAACACAGGCATACATAATTAACCAGTTACTCATTCATTCAAACTTTACAAATCAAAATGAATTTTATTCATTTGATTCAGGAGCTGTATGGTAATTGTTTCCATTTAAGCCCTAAATACCCGAGAATTATAATGCCTTCTGCTCAGCTTCTAAATCAAATAAACGAAATCCGCGAGACAGAACTTTAGAGTTACCCTTCTCCTTTCGTTATAAGCACATAACTTCTACTAAAAAAACAATCTTTCGCTTGCACAAAGCGAGAGTTTGCCCTACTGGCTTCGGGGCAACTTTTGCAGTCGTGTTTGTTTCGATTTACCGGTTGAGAGAATTTCCCTTGTCGGCAGTCACTAATCACCTTGAATTGAGGTGTCAATTAAAGTAACCATTGTTATTGTATTACAAAATCTGTCCTTGCTTCACAGAGCACGTTAAAAGAATACTCGGAGATTTTCTTGGAAGTGGACTGCCATAGTTTCATATGCTTTGTGTTTAATATATTTATCTACCGGGAGGTTGGCCCTTCAGCACTTTGAGGGGCCTCCCATGAAAGAAAACCAACATTGATTTGCAATTCATTACCAAAAACTAAAGTTGAAAAACTATTTACATTTGAATTCGCTCATCGATATTTTGGGGTGGGGCTTCTTTCAAATTCTGGTTTTGAAGAGAAAGGCTACTTAGTGAGGTGTTCAAATAAAACTCTTTGCATGCATGCTGCCAAAGATGTTTCCAAAAAAACTTCATGTTTCATCGCAAAAAAAATATACTTAAAATATGAAAGACAGTCTGAAAGAAATGTCGATGTGGGAAAGCTTTCAAAACATTGAATAATTCTGCCATACATATGAAGCTTTTGACGCATTTCTGCGAAAGATTTTAAGCTATAGAAATTCCAGTTCACGAAAATTTAAAAACACAATTTAGAAAAAATATGACTGGCATATTGAATTGAATGTTGACGTCGGATAGTTTTTAAAAAACTCAATAATGTCAACATAAACATTACAGTAGATAGAAAACGCTTCGACACAATTCAAGGAGTTTTCCACCTCTAGAAAACCCAATTCTGAAAAATTTCACAACAAACTTTAGAAAATAAGACAGATATTCGGCAATACAAGCTGACGTCGGGAGCTTAATTCTATACACGCTCAATAATTCCACCACAGAAAGAAAATCTGTGACACATCACCGCAAAAGTTTTTCAGCTGAAGATAGCCCAAGTCATGAATATATCGCAACAACAACAACTCGGAGAATGTAACTGATATTCTAAGTTAAATGCTGCCGTTGGATATCTCTGAAAACACTCAATAATTTCATGATATCAGAAAGAAAATCTTTGACACATTTCTGGGAAAGATCCTTAGATGGAGAAAACCCACTTCATGAAAATTCTACAACAAAATTCACAAAAAAATATGTCTGAAACATTAAATGAAACGTTGACGTCGGGAGCTTGTGAAAACACTCAATGATTTCACCATTCATATAAAAAAGAACCCTCTGACGCTTAATAAATGACATTTTTCACACATACCATGCCCTTGATAATGATCTCCCATGGCAACGTGACGTAACGTGGGAATGGTACATCACAGGGAAATCTGGGTTGGATTTTAACCAGTTTGTGACAATCTTTCTGTCACAAACAATCATAGCCGACGTATTAACGCGTGTCACATTTCACATGTTTTCAACGGTAATTTAAACGGTGCAAATGTCATTTCGAGACAAAAGTCTAACGGGATATTCTTTGGTATACTAATGTTAATGAATGCTAACGAATGTTAATGAATGTATGAATGCAAGACCCACGTTACTCTGGCATTTTTGACATAAGACGCTATTGTGATATTTCTCTTCTGTTCCATGTGAAAATTTTTTCACATCAACAGTCACCTTGTCTTGAATATTCTGCACTGCACGTTAGTAGTGGTTGTTGTTGCGAGCACAAACCTAACAGCTGGTAATAAATGAGTTAGTGTGATAAAATGAACTGAAATGTAAAATCTCGTGTAATATCTTCACGACAGAGTCTTTGCATATGTATATGAGCAATCAACTTAGAGGATACGCACCAACATTCACTTGCGATGAAAAGGTGTTACACTAAAAAATACGCCTGCAAAAACCTCAAGTATAAAACCTTAATTTTTAAAAACCTGCAGACTGAAAGCTTGGAGGAAAATTTTCTGAAATTTGTCAAAACTGTATTAAACCCGGGAAAGAAATATGCTTCAAAGTGCTAGATGCATGGAGCTTGCAATTTACATGCATAGTGGGAGACACGGAAACTTGGAAAAAGTGGAGAGAATTTATTTCCATCACTTTGCTCATGAACAGGGGTATTGAATGATGTGGGCAGGGGAGAATAAGTAATTGCATAGCTACACAACATAAGATAGCAGATCCAATCAAAAACTCAGGTAGATCCCCAGAAAACTGATTTTCTTCACGTTAATTTTTCGTGATCGATTTTCTTTGAGTACTCTGAGATTTTTCCAAAAGACTTTTGCATCATAAATTGACAATTTCCATATGAGAAATTAACCAGTATCGCAATCTAACGGTACGTCATGAAGATGATCTGGTTACACTTGCAGCAACATTTGACGTGACGCAAGATATTGTCGGGCAAGTAGTCAGAAATCTGGGCTGCATTTCTGCAATTTATAACGAAAGCACACGTCAAATTTGACGAATAATAGGTGCTCGTAAGATTTCTCATCTTTCAACGATACGATAAAGACTATATCAGTTACATTTATGTTATATGGGAGGACCTCTTTGAGGACATAAGGCAGTAAATATACACTTCATACTAAGGGATTAAAAGATCGTCGTCTTTTCGTGGCATTCCTGCGTATATAGGTGTCTGTAGGGTTCCGAAGTCTGGTTGGTAAAGACCAGGCGTTCCACCCGTATTATGTAATTATCAACGGTTTGCAAGCATCGCTGTAGTCACATACAACTACTTTAACCAGGCCTCACTAGCCTTTTTCATCGTGAACTTCCTTGGTCTTTATACCATCTAAAGTTACTAACCATGTATTAGGAACTAAGAATATTTGAATCACTGTGTGAAATAAGGGGACAAGAGTTTCAAGCCTCTATGAAAGGCATATGAAGAAAGAATACTTGAAGCCATTAGAACCACATATAGGAGGTTTTCCACAGTGGAGGACAAAAAGCGGAATAAATATAATAAGCATCATTTGATTGGTTAAAACCAAGACCTGGCATGATTTTATTGGTTAAGATGTGACAGGCATCAAAACAGTGTGGCTCAAGCCACTTATAGAGCATCGGCCTGGCAATTTGGAGTGAGCAATAGCTCTCACTCCTCTCCACAGTCCCCTCAATGTTGCAGGGCAGCTATAAGTGGCTCGCCTGCACTGGTCAAGAAGCTAAAATTACTCTCCTTGATACCAATTTTTCCTTTGTCCTCTATTCAATCAATGTAAGAGCAGCTCACCTGCACACTACCAGAAGAACAATTTACTACTCTCTTTCACCCCCCCACCCCAAAAAAATCTTTCTTAAAGGCCTGAAGTAATCTATTCGCTTGAAGAAAATCGAAATATATTCATGCACCTTTGCTGTGCATTCTTTATGACAACGCCACAGTTTAACGAAAAACGCATTCACATGCCTTGCCAGAAGTAATTCTCTGGCAGTAAACGTTCCTCTTAAGGCACATTCTGGCACGGAAAAAGGATGTCCTCTGCGGCTGTTTCTTGACTCATCTTGCAACTATGCATAATTTTTTTGAACCTGCAATATTTTTGAATAAATGATACAGAGATCTAGTCGCAACTTTGGTAGCGAGGTGCGAAAAACAAAACATAAAATTAGCATGACAGGGAGAAAGCCTAGAGCTCAAACTTTTGACTCACTCTGCAAGAAAACATATTTCAAGCGGCAAGTCATTAAAGACACAGATAATCATGAATCAATGAGAAATGAAGCAGATTTGTTTACTACCAACCTCCAGGACTGTGTTTACGCTATGTGCACCAAAATAAGACATAAAATATAACGACAATGAGTCGAATTTATCTGCCCAGAAGTTGTATTGACCAATCGATGTTTCTAGATTCAATCTTCAAAGAAACAGAGAGAAAGCATTATAATTTTACGTGCAAATAGAAGACATGACACTATCAATTAAGGAAGGCAGTGAAAATTTAATATATAAAGTAAAAGCTGCTTTAGCGTAATTTCATTTCAGCGAAACATGGTCCATGAAAATGAAAAACAATTTTGGTCCCTACGATTTTCGTGAATTAAAACATTATGCCCAAATTGTGTGGCTGGTGCGGCATAGGTGTCAAATCTTTACAAAGGACGTTGTAAAATTCCATCACACATTTCTTTGAAATGAATGGCTTCAAAGAAACTTTAGCTATTTTGCAAAAATTCTGCCGTTGGACTTTCTGAAATCTTTGATATTTTCAAAATTGGAGTGTTTTTCTTCTTCTTTTGAGGATTCAAGATAAATTTTCAAAAAACCTTGAAACTATCGTAATTTCTAAACTATTTAACGCAACATGAAAGAGTTTCGAAGAACAGCATTGTTTATGGATGTCTACAACATGGCATCAAGCAAAAGTCTGTCACTTTTGTTATCCATGATTTAGGAATTCGACAACGTCATATCCTGAAATGAGCTGAAATATAACGCGCGTTCTTATTTGAAAAATATTCAAAATTTGTGAAAAGTCCAATGGTAGAATAAAAAGGACATACACCACGTTAGCAATTGGTTAATACAACAAAGAAGTGTGGAGTGGAATTCCATCGTTTTTTGACCTTTCAATTCTGCTTCACAAATTTTCATTGCAATGAGAATTCAGCCTCGATCCTGTGCTTTGTAAAAAATAATTGAGAGAATTGTATCGTGTGAACCAATCAGGTTTATGACATATGTACTTTAAAGATGGGTAGCTAAAGTTTCTGTTAAGCCATTCAGTTGGAGGAATTCGGTTATAGAGATTTACACCGACGCTTTCTGTTTTACATCCACCTTATTGCGCTAATCTAAGGATTCTAAACCTATGCTGGCTAGTGCAGAGTATCTGCCCACTCCATCGTTGCGCTCTTGCTTTAAACTTGAGGTTTTAATTAGGGATGTACCGGATTGCCGGTATACCGGATAATCCAGCGCCAGATCACCGACTTATTTAAAAATACGGTTCCAGCCGGATTCTTAAGATTCTAATCCGGTACACATCTAGTTTTAATGATTCACAGCACATGCACATATGAAGGTAAAATATGAAAAGTTGAATACCCTGAATATTGACACATCATAGCTTTTACAAGGCGAACGTTCTTGATCTCGAAACTTCCCCATAATGTATTCACCTAAAAAAGATAAATTTTACACATCTATTAATGTCATATCCAAGTTCAACCACAAAATACATATCAGAAACGTAAAATTTATCAAAACTTTCTGCATCTCAAGCTCTGGTCTTTTAGGGCTATCTTCAAATTTGCTTTCATCCAAAAAACAACTTTTTACCACATTTTCTTACAAAACAGAAACAGCTTTAAAAATTTGCATGCTTATTACAAACAGAATGATAGACAAATTCACCTTACTTTCTCATATACACTTCACTTCAGTTCAAATGATCAAGCACTTGGGAATTCACCTCTTTCTCTGTTAATTACCTGCATCACGTTTTTCATGGTACGAAGTTCTTAACGAAACACTGTCACCGAGGGTTCTTTGCAGGCATGATGTAATTTCAGTGTGTCTAAGCATCAAATCTATCCTTAATGAGAATGGCTCTTTAACTTGTGTGAAAAGAAGTCTCCTGAAGAGGAGAATCACGTGATATGAAGTGGATGTAAAGTGACGGTGCTAGTTGAATTTGTCTATAAATTGACTTTGACTTTAACTCGTTCTTGGCAAGTTGACAGGGCAAACTTAATTTCTTAATAAATTTCAGTTAACGTTTTATTCCTCAGAAGATGTGGTAGTGCTAATAACTCATTGAAAACACAGATCAAACCAGTTTGAGAATAATGCAAATGCGCTGGAGATATAAACTTGCAAAAGGAGCTGCACTGGAAATATACACGGAACGCTCAAGATATGGATCATTAATTAAATCTCAAACCACAAATTTGCAGCTTCGAAACAATCCTGATTTCATGGTAGTTTGTAGGAAAAGTTCTTCCTACCTTAGATTGTATTTGCTAGAGAAATACCGCTTTAGCCATCTTAGTGGACAAGCTTCGAAGCATGTGTTTGATAACAGCAAACCAGCACGTAAGAGGTCCATAGTTCCAACAAACTGTTCTGAGACCACAGCTTCCAGAAAATTTTGGCCCTTTGCCAAAAGCATCGTTGATCTATCTTTCATATGACTAATGGTTATGATACCGTTACTTACTCCTTGGGAACACAAATCAAGCGATAACTCGCTAAGTAAAGTTGTCTTCCCAGTGCCAGTCTGCCCAGTTAGGATTGTTAGCTCACCACGTCTATGACCTTTGAGTATTCCAGTTAGCCCTGGGAATCTTTTCCACTGAAAGAGACAAAATAATCTATTTTTCATGTCATCGGTCATCGATATTCTGAGCCAATGATTCGATGAAGTGCCGTGTGTTATAAAGCAAATTGTATTTACGTAGCTTCAGACCTACAATGCCAGCCAAAAGTCTTGGAGCACCTCTGCTAATTTGGCCTTGTTTTGCGATTTCCCCCTCTCCCCCTCAGAACAATGTTATTCTAAGGTAAGACAATCAGGATGAAAGGACAACCTGTGACTCTGCAGGAATGCTGGAACAATAACCTTCGAAATAAATATTGTTTTGGGGGTGAGGGGGCATTTAAACCTGATCGCTAAGGTAAGAAATGCGGATTATGAAGAAATGGCCTATGTGTTCTAAGGACTTTTGGCAGGCATTGTATGTTGAGTTTTAAAAACCATTAGTAGAAACATACTTACATTTTCTTAATTTTTCTCATTCGATAAGGTTTTCAAAAGTTAAGTTTGTTTCTAATCATGGTTTCTGTAATTCAATGTAAGTACAAAGCTACCAAAATACAATCTACATTCATTGTTTCCGTAAAATGGCTTCATAATGCGGTAGTACCGGTAGGTTCTTAAATTGATTCTCAGACCTTGTTGGCTAACTTATTCGATATCATTGGAATCTATTATTCAAAGAATTTGTTCAAAAATTGCTCCAGGATCATCTTTTTGTTTGAGTATGATGTATAAGAACTCGTTTCTTTTCCTAATCCATCTTCAGCCCTAAAAATGGGCCTAAAATAGACCAAGTATTGGCCAAAATTTTATACAACAGCAAAATGCAAATAGAGCATATAGCGCTAGCATTAAAGACTGCCTATGTATCTTCATTAAATTATCATTCTCCTATTCATGCACGCATGTAAAGATCCTCGGCTAACCGTGATGCCTTGTACGCTGTTGCTGTCCCGTAATGCACTGGCAATTTCAAGGGAAGTTAGAGTAGTGTCTTCATTTAGATCGCTCCTTCCATAACGAGTGAAAAGTCAAGTTACAATGGGTACAGAGAAGAAAATGGGTCGTCCAAGACGCCCAGAGGATAGCAGAATATCCTTGGTGTCCGTCTTCCAGTCTGGTAGGAGAACCGTAAACATTTACCGCCCCCATTGCTCAGCTTGTGTTCGTGTTGTTTTTCTCATACACGGCAGGCAATGCATACTGACCAGCAGAAGGTCTTTCATGGCCATCCTAGTAGAGACAGCTCAAATTTAGTGGCCTAACTAACTAAGGATAACAAACCTTTACTCCTGCTGCCTGGTCTGCATTGATGAATTCTCCGAGTACATCTTCACGCAACTACAAAATAATAAGACTCTATTTTGTAATTTGCTCAAGTGTCCTAAAAACACAGTCCATACTTTATGATATGTTGCACACACTTTTTAAAGGACAGTTTAGGACATAGGAAGAAACATTGCTATTGTGAACGGAAACCAATCGATACTTAGTAAATGTAGATCAAAAGTATTCCCAGAGTGAAAATTTGTATAAATATTCTGGTTAGATAGCTATTTATTGCTCTGCTCCTTGAAGCTGCTCTTTCAAGCACTTCAGTGTTTTGGAAGCAAGAGATATATTTCTCCGAAGAATTATTAATGCTTTTGCATCTAACTACAGAAAGGTTTGGAGGATAGTATAAACTTTTGAAAATACTTGATTTGCGTCAATTATTTGCTGAAAAGTTCCGTCTGACGACGATTTCAGCAAATCGTCGGACAAAAGCGACGAAATGAATACAAAACAGTGCAAAGCAATGACATTAACCAATCAGAGTGCCATTTACATGTTGGCATTGATCAAATATGGCGAGCTTTCAAAGTCCACCCTTTCCCAACAAACGCAGAGATGCCGAGTGCAAATGCTGTGCTACTGAGTGTCCAAAAATGCCCCCCCTCTATCAAAAAATTACCAAATTCATTTTGAAAATTATTTTTCATCCCTTTTGTCAACGATCCAATTTTCTTTAAAAATTATAAAGAATTTTTCTTCTTTACTGATAGGGCATAAAGAGACGCAGTGAAAAAATATAACTTTGAGCCATACACTAAATGTGAAACTGCAAATCTCTCCTAAAAGCAAAAATTTGATATTTTTCCATATGCTTCAAGTCCGCAGAGATAGTGTGCCTAGCATGAAGCCATTGAAGACGAAGCCACTTGTTGCTTTTCAAAACTGTTGCTCGACGTATTCGAAATGTTTCGAAGCACTGATTTGTGTTTCGAATTCGAAGCTGAGTTGCTACATAACAAGCGGGCATCTTACGTCACATTCGGACGTTTCCAGCCAATCAGCTTGCATAACAGATGTGCTATCCTGATTATAGGGTAATAAAAGCCAGTAAAATGGATCCAAAGCGGCAAAAGATCTTTCAGCTATGCAACAAAAATGCCTGCATCGAGCGACATGCCTATTCATCTTTATACCAAAGGCTAGATTGCATGGCGTTAGAAGTCGTTTCAATATCGTCCCCATTCGAAATTCTACAAAATGTAAAAAAATATTCGAATCAGATTCCTTTTTAGGATAGCTCGAAGGTCTATCTTCAACATTTTCAGTAAATTTTTCGAAATAGATAGCGAATTAGAAACAGATTGCCCTTTTTCAGTGCAAATTTAAGATCGTTTATCGCTAAAAAAGTTCAAACTGAATCAAAAATAGATAAACTACCTAAAAACTTTTGTGCCACGCTTTGGGAAGGGTCTTGCGAATAACCAATTTTCCATGTAAGATAATTGTATGTATACAATAGCTTCTGTAACTCGTACTTTAACAAAACAATACTTTAACGCTGTCGCTACCACAAAGAACCAATATAATCATAAAGCAAATAAGAAATGACCTTGAACAGTTGTTTTTAAAGCCGTTCAGACAATCAAAAAACAACTAGGACAAGTTCAGGCAGGTTCTGCACAGTTCTGAAAAGGTAGAAACATGAATCACCCAGCAACGTAATGATAAAAAACAGCGTAAATTTCAATGTAATGTAAATTTCTTACCTGGCCGAATGTAAGAATTTCTTTGTGTTTCAAGCTTTGCGCTTTTGAGATGATAGACTTCAGGTTTAGGCCCTGCAAAATCAGGAAAGTTTATATTCATGTCCTTTAGAACCATCTAGATATTGCAGAAATCGGAGTATTGGCAGGGAAACGGAGCTTGATTAAGAAACGAAGAGCAAGAATTACGACGATAATCATGTTAGTGTATTTCATTCCAAGCGACAAATCCATTAAATATATTTCAACAAATCCATGTTAGACAAATCCATGTTAGACAAATCATGTTAGACAAATCCATGTGAAAATTAGAAAAGACTAGGCCATAATTGTTGTTGACGTTTCGAAGCAAACTTGCTTCATCATCAGAATACCAAGTTTCCAAAAGCACGAGGCTATATTTATATCCATAAAGACAATAAACTACCAAAAATGCATTTTTACAAATCCTACGTGAAAAATAAATAATGAGGCACGCCCAGAGGACAATACCTAAAACCTAAAACCAGAATACCTAAACTTGGTATTCTGATGATGAAGCAAGTTTGCTTCGAAACGTCAACAACAATTATGGCCTAGTCTTTTCTAATTTTCACATGGATTTGTCTAACATGATTTGTCTAACATGGATTTGTCTAACATGGATTTGTTGAAATATATTTAATGGATTTGTCGCTTGGAATGAAATACACTAACATGATTATCGTCGCAATTCTTGCTCTTCATCTAGATATTAAAAAGTAAAACGGAGAAATAATGGACAACGGACCTATTTAAGAACGATTTCTGTCTCTGGAGGAATTGTCTCATTAACTGTAAACAAAACAACAATGCATATTCTCTCTCTTTAATGGCGTGTTGACAGAGTGCAATGAAAATTGCTGAAATTTTCGGAGGTTTCCTCTGCGACTTCTCGTCAGTTTGTCACGGACCCTTTAAACAATCTTTTTGACGATGCTCAAAATATTTAGAAGGGCATCTAGCCCTCCTCCCTGGGGTGGCGCAACTTAAGCTTCAAAATTTGGGGTTTTGCCGTTCGAAGTACTACCTGAAAACCCGGAAAATCAGGAAAACGCTAAATAGTATAACGATGTATAGGTTAAAAGTCAAAGAGGGCACCCTTAAGGAAAACTCACAATAGTAAGTCTGGAAATTATAAAAACGGCTCAGGGCAGAACCATGGGCGTCTCTCAAACCGCGAACAAGACTCTACAATAATCGTAGTTAACTCGATTGATCTGAGAACTGGGCAATCAAAAATCATCATTGGTCACAATTTGCCGGTAGTCTCAAATTGATGGCAGCGATAAGTAGAGTCAAAAGTACAGCTGCAAAGTATGACAAACCTTGTTTAAAGCCTCTAACGCACCATCAGGAGAATCAGGTTCCATCAATCTGAAATACGAGCAAGGAAATTCATCGAGAGAGTGAAAGAATACGCCCGCTGTTTGACAAAATACTGTTCCTTGAATACCATGAAAAACGTCGGAGGATCTTTCCCGAAAATCTTGTATAATGATAATTTGGCAGTAAGGTAGTTAATATTCATAAATAATCATGTAAAAAACTAATTAATACCAACCATTTACATACAAGAAAAGGAAAAAGTACAATATGAGTCTGCCTATTTACATATATTACAGTTACATTTGCTTCCATTCCTGGCTTTGATGCCTTTTTTAAATCTGAATACGCTTTGAGCACTCTTTATTGTATCAGGCATGGAATCCCAGAGAATGCTCCCCTAGAACGCTAGTGAGCTTATACCGAAAGAATACTTCGCAATGCTTGAGTTCGAAGCTTGTCCGTCGAAAGTGTTTTGCATTTAATGTAAGATTGCATACCTGACAAAAGAGCATCTTTCCATATCTAACTTCTTTGAGAATTGATTAATAGCTTGTTTTGACCTTGAGTCATTGCCAAACCACAGAATTATCTTCTCGAACTGTTCCAACTGCGGTAGTACCTAAATTCATGAAATATATAACCAACTAATCATATGATTAAAGCATGCATTTAGGATAAACTGATGAAGATGCTTCGGATAAAAAGCAGCAATATGCATATTAGGTGTTCATCACAAGCAAACGTCTTTAACGAACCAAGAAAATCTTTTGTACAAGTTAAAGAGATCTAATGAAATCAGTGATGCAAACGTTGCTTGGTATATAATTCATCGAGATTGCAAACCGGCGAAAAGTAGGACTGAAATCTGCCCAAATTCATGAAAAATTTGGAATCATACTTTCCTACTTCTCTAAAAATCCCACATATTGCAAAGAACGTTTAAGGGTTATGTTGCTGTGATAGACTTTTCTACAGATCAAAGAGGGTAAATTGCATTGCTTACATTAAGCCACACAATAACAACATAACCATTTCCAAATGTCTCCTCGCTTAGTTCATCTACTGAAAGAGCTCCTCGTTCAAGAAATTCCTCTGAATACAAACCCAAACCGTTTCTGTTATCTCATAAACATAAATTTCTGCATTGATTACAAATACAAGGATTTTTGAATTTGCACGAACATGTTTCTGTTATTTTGCTGTAAAAGTTGTTATTTGCGTTTTTCATCTTTTGTAATTTGCTATTTTCCTACATGCAAGAAAAAAGGATCAATTTTTGACAAGTCACAATAAATTCTTAACATGACACTGATTTTGAAATTTGCTATTTCAAAATTGTTACCTAAAATTCAGAATTAGATTGTTGGAATTTTTGTAAACCTTTTGTTCTTCTGTTGAGCAACCTTCTTAAGACTGTTGTTTTCAAACACTAAAAATGATGAAAAGCAATAAATGAAAATACCTCTGGTGGCAGTGTTGATGTTCCAGAAGGCAGAGAGACAACATTTAGGCCAGTAGATTGAGAAACAGCCATGGCATCAAATTCTTCTGAAGTAAGAACAATCTAGAAAAACACACATCAGTATGAATATCTTTGAAACAATTATCAAAACAGGGAAAACTTTTTATGATTTTGATTCCTTGGAGGTCATTCTAAATGATGGCTTAAGGATAATCTGAACTGATCTGTTATTTTTGGCCAAATCTTATTGAAAGCAAAATTTTAGCTGCAGTTTTAGCATTCAAACCTTAAAGGCATTGAGTCACGGTAAATAGACTGCGTATACCCACTTTGCACAAATTACTGAGTCATTATGATAGCCTTTGTCAATCCGATTGGCTGTTATTCAAACTGCACACATGATTTTGTAACCTGGCAATGGGCATAGAAGAAAAACTTTTTATGTCTTATCACATGAAGACAACCTGATCACATGAAAGCAAACTGACATCCAGTGGAGAATCGCTATTTACCATGACTCAATACCTTTAAGAATTCTTACCTTATCGGTTGCTTTAGAAATACACTGAGAACCAAACAGACCACCAGAATATTTTCTGCATAGAAAAAATAGTAAAAACTATGCAGTAAAATTGAATGAAACTTTAAAAGGACACAATTTAGAAGACACGCTTTTCACACAGACTTTAAGATCAAATACATTTTGAATTACTCAAAACCTCCTTTGCGTTTTGCTCTTTTTCATAATATGAATCTCAACACTTGCTGGTTGTATAATCTTTCCAAACAAAGACCATGCCAAGTTAAATCTTTACAGAAAGTTACATGATCTGTCAGGATCAAGCCCTTTATCACAAGGACTCTTGAGAAATATTGCTGGCAAAGAATAGGGTTTGTTGGCAAAATCATTAAGACATCTTTTCAACTGGAAATGAGATTTTATGAAATATTTTTACCTTGGTATAACTTTAGCAGCCAATTCTGTTTCTAGTGGAATCAATTTAACAGCAATAATATTTTTGCTTGTGATGTCATACCATGGTACAAGCAAGCATTTCTGTCTTTTGATTGACCCATTCTTTTCTAGAAACTACAAAAAAGAGCACAAACATTAAAAACTTTTAGTTAACAGTGTTGTTATGCATAAGAATAAATTTTGGACAAGGCAATTTCAGACAAATGATTTTAAGACAACTTGCACAAATTTTTTGAAAATATTTGTAATTTCAGGCAACCATGTAAAGTTTATAATTTCACGTTTTCCCAGGTTTTGTTAAAATCAAAATTTTAGAACTTTACCAGTTGTGGTTCAATTTAACAGATTCTTGTCAGAACTTTCATGTAATAGTTACATAACATTTTAGTATGATGAGAAATATTGTCAAAGCGAAAGTTGTTGAAAACATCATAATTTTGGCCACTTTACCTTCCTACAACATAATCAAAAAACTTTTTTGTTTCTAAATGTAAACAGTAACCATGAGAGTAAAAATTATAAGACATTTGCAAAATGTGAGAAAAATAAGAATTTGAAAAAACTAAAATATTTACCTCAAAGTTGGTAACTCTTATGTTAAACTTCTTTAGCGTGTCAGTGCTTATGATCTACAATGAAAAATACAAAATAAGTTTAAATCAGATTTACAGTAAATCAATTTAGACATTCAGATACTAAAGTTGTGTGCTTCGTTACATCTTTCATAAGAACATTTTGAACAACTTGTAGTAAGAAAATTAAGCCATATATATAAATAAAATGTAAAGTTACACTCTGATGAGAACGTAGGTTCAAAAGGCCTCAGTGTGCCAAACTTCTGTCTTTTTCTTTGCGTCCGCCTTCTCTATAGTATCAAAGTATATAAATATAGATACATATATATTCATCTGAATTTTTAATTAATCTGAGTAACATTTTAATCAAGTTAATTAATTCTAGCTTCCAAATCATCTTTTCCTTCAACTTCAAGCAAGATGTTGGCTTTAGTGAAAGACAAATAGAGACAGCGGATACAAATAGATTTTGAGGAAGTTTGAGGCACTTCCCCTTCTAAAAATAAACATGACATTTTGAAATGAAAATGCGTCTTGCAAAATAACCTCAGTATGAAATCTCTTGCAGATTAATTTTCTCTCGTGCTCATCTGCTTCTGAAATATCCTTTGCTTTTTCAAATATCTTGACAGGATCTCCAACAGACTCCATCTTGTTTGGTTTGATTTTTGCCTTGGGATCATCCACTTTTCCATCATTATCTTTCTTCATATCCAGCACTACACCACCAACCTAAAAAGTTAATGAAAAATCCCTTAGGAAAATATTATGAGTATGACTTGGGTATGTTTGAGAGCTTGATTCAAGTAAGAATTTTGTATCACTTGCACTAGCTTGCAGCTTGTATCTTCTGCACTGGAAGGCATACTCAAGAAACCTTAATTAAGTATGTTTGAGAATAACTTTTGCATTGCTTGGTGCTGAAAAATGCAACTTCACTTCAGCTTCTTATGTTTTGAATTTAAAAGAGTACTGTTTAAACTTATTTGATGCTTTTAATGTCATCAAACATACCTCTGAAAGTATTAGAGACTACATGGCAATTCATGCATTCAAAAAAATATGAAATAGATTAAGAGATTTTCATTTCTAAAATCAAGAAATCTTCCTGTTGAATTAAGAGGCTTTTAGTAATATGACCTGATCCAAGTTTCTTACATAAGGGAAATTTTGTATTCCATCCAAAAGCTTTCCTTTTCTAATTTTTATAGCTTTCATGCCATCCATTACTCCACTCTAGCATCAAGTTTTGTTGGGGAGATGAAGTGCTGATCTTATTGTTTTGACCGATTGCGATTCAGCTTTATTGAGGGCGAATATTTGCACATGTCAATTTGCGGGGGTCTCCTGTGGCTGTCTGGTGGCTGGTCTGGCCTGTGGTTTTGTGCTTGATCTGTGCTTGGTCGGCCGTGGGATTGGGGTTGGGCCTGGGTGTGTTTTGGGTGTTGGCTGGGGGTGTTGCTCGTGGTGGTGTGGCGGCTGTCATTTCTGGGGCTGGTCTCGCCGGGGCTCTTTGTGCTTTGGTCTGGCGTGTTTGGGGTGCTGGGGCTGGACAGCAGATGCTGTCTCGCTTTAGTGCTTTCTGGCGCGTTGGACGGGGTTTGGGGGGTTGTGGCGGGATTGGCTCTGGGGGTGGCTGTTGTTGCATCATCGGGGGTGGCTCCTCTGGTCGGGATTCCGGATGTATCCGGGTCTGGTCTTGGTTGCTGCGGTTGGCTTGGTGTGGGTCGGGCATGGGGCTGGGGGCTGGGCGGGTCGCTGGGTGGTTGCAGGAGGTTGCCTGTCTATTATATTCTATTTAGTTAATTGTATGTATTACTGTAATTTATGTCATAGTTTATTTTAGATGTTTCTATGTTATTTGAATTTTGTATGTTGTGGAATTTTAAAATGAAACTGAACTGAACTGAACTGAACTGAATCAACAGTGGGGCTCACACTGTCATGCACAACTTTGCCATATTGTTTTCTTCTCCTGCTCTCAACAGTCAAGCTATTTTGCATATGATGTGATTGACATAAGTCACTAACACGCATGCGATCTGGAGCCCTTTTTGGGGGATTCCTCAAGGCTCTCAACTTAGCCTATTTGTAGCCCCAACAAAGCTGCTAAATATGTCTCTAATCAAACGCAACTGAAGCAAAAGGCACCTTTATCTCATTCCAAGATCCTGAATGTGCACATTTCTTGCATATAAATCTCCCAGTTGTTTTATTGATGAATAAATTCCAGTTTTTTCCATCTTTCTTCTGGCCATCACTTGTATCAAGACTTCTGCAAGCTGGGCAAGGTGCAATGATGCTTGTATAACCATTTTTAAATGGAATTCGGTTCCTTTTCAAATGCTCTTCAATCTCCTTGTCATTTGGGATATTTGTACTTTGTTGCAATGTGTTGAAGCTTCTTGAGCACAGGGATCTTATTATTTTACTTGAATTCTTAGTGTTCAAAAAACAATTTCTTGGAATTGTGAGCAAGTTTTTATCATGAGTCCTACTTTGACTAATAGTGCATGAAAATCTAGGATTTTCTTGCAATTTCATAGGGTAAGTTTGGGACAACTGGTCACTACTGCGCCTTCTTGCAGGTTCTTTCTCTATCATCAATTCGTATCTTCCTTGAACTTGGATATTTTGTCTCTTCGTTGTCAGATTTCGTACTACTTTCAGATTATTCAAGGCAACTCTTTGTAGCGGTGTTTTTGTTGGGCCTAGACAAGAGCAGCATCTTCGCATCCATAAAATCTTCATTTTCACTGTAGCTACCAGATGCCAACAAAGGCAGCTCAAAGCAACATATCTTCGGAGTTGTCCTGCAAGCTATTTTCTTAACTCTAGATTTATAAACGTCGTGTTTTGGATATTTTTTTGTCTCTTGTTTTCAGCGAACTTCTGCAACATGCTCTCGAAATTTGGATGCTGTTTGCCTTCCCGCCAAAAGCAACAATCAATAACCAAACCAATTAAACCAATGCGCATGCACAGAATCAAAGAGAGGCCCGCCTCAATAACAAGAAAAGAAAGATGCAGACTGCCCCATTGTAATAAGTCTATCTGAAAGCTTCAAAAAAAACATCTCCCTTCCCCTTCCCAAGTTTTTTTGATTGATGAAATAAACTTGGGGAAGGTCTAAGTGAGTGAGCTGCCTTTGTTGGCATCTGGTAGCTACAGTGAAAATGAAGATTTTATGGATGCGAAGATGCTGCTCTTGTCTAGGCCCAACTATGCCTTCAAACCAATGAAGACACCAAATTCGAGCCGCAAACTCCGCGCAAACTTCAGAAGCAAGTTTCCTATCATTTCCGCTCGCACCAAGATGCTAATATATCAGATGATATTGAAACATTTCAAGATATGGCATTTATGCCTTCAAAATGGCATTGTGAGAGTTCATTAAAAATTGCAGAGGTCGTAAAAGCAGTTTTATAGATGTGAGAGCTCAACACAGAATTGAGAATGCAAAGAAACAGCAAATCTTTCCATGTGAGAATTCATACAAGAACTTTTGAAAAGAAAAATTAAACTGTTAAGTTGATGAAATCATGAAATGATCCATTACTAAAAAACATCGATTAAATGGGTCTAAGTGGTAATTAAAACAATGCAGATGTCGAAAAAATCATTTGTATAGGTCTGAGAATTCAACAGAAAATAAAAAATGGAAGGAGACAGTGATTCCTAAGATAAGAGAATTCATGGCTGAATCTGGGATACCAAAAACATCTATTACAAGGAACTGTTGAGTCGATGAAATAGTCGATTAATGAACAAAGATCGATTGAATGGAGGTGGACGGTCATCTGAAAAGGGCAAATGTCCATAGCAATCAATTTCCTAGATGTGAGAAATCAACAGAGAAATTTCGATGCCAGAAGACAGCGAATCCTTAGATGTGAGAATTCATCCCAGAATCTGGGTTGCTAAAAAACATCAAGTTCAAGGAACTGTTGAGTTGATGAAATAGTCCAATAATGAAAAAAAATCGATTGAATGGAGGTGGACGGTCATCTGAAAAGGGCAAATGTCCATAGCAATCAATTTCCTAGATGTGAGATATCAACAGAGCGATTCAGATGCAAGAAGACAGAGAATCCTTAGATGTGAGAATTCATCACAGATTCTGGGTTGCCAAAAAACATCAAGTGCAAGGAACTGTTGAGTTGATGAAATAGTCCAATAATGAAAAAAATCGATTGAGTGGAGGTGGAAGGTCATCAGAAATCGGCAAATATCCATAGGAATCAGCTTGCTAGATTTAAGGCAGGGATTTTTTAGATGTGAGAATTCATCGCAGAATCTGGGATGAAAAAAACACATATTACAAGGAACTGTTGAGTTGATGAAATAATCGATTAATGAAAAAAATCGATTGAGTGGAGGTGGACGGTCATCTGAAAAGGGCAAATGTCCATAGCAATCAATTTTCTAGATGTGAGAAATCAACAGAGAAATTTAGATGCAAGAAGACAGCGAATACTTAGATGTGAGAATTCATCCCAGAATCTGGGTTGCCAAAAAACATCAAGTTCAAGGAACTGTTGAGTTGATGAAATAGTCCAATAATGAAAAAAATCGATTGAATGGAGGTGGATGGTCATCTAAAAAGGGCAAATGTCCATAGCAATCAATTTTCTAGATGTGAGAAATCAACAGAGAAATTTCTATGCCAGAAGACAGCGAATCCTTAGATGTGAGAATTCATTTCAGATTTTGGGTTGCCAAAAAACATCTAGTGCAAGGAACTGTTGAAGTGATGAAATAGTCCAGTAATGAGAAAAATCGATTCAGTGGAGGTGGAAGGTCATCAGAAAACGGCAAATATCCATAGGAATCAGCTTGCTAGATTTAAGACAGGGATTTTTTAGATGTGAGAATTCATCCCAGAATCTGGGATGCCAAAAAACATCTATTACAAGGAACTGTTGAGTTGATGAAATAGTCGATTAATGAAAAAAATCGATTGAATGGAGGTGGAGGGTCATCTGAAAAAGGCTAATGTCCATAGCAGTCAATTTCCTAGATGTGAGAAATCAACAGAGAAATTTCGATGCCAGAAGACAGCGAATCCTTAGATGTGAGAATTCATCCCAGAATCTGGGTTGCTAAAAAACATCAAGTTCAAGGAACTGTTGAGTTGATGAAATAGTCCAATAATGAAAAAAAATCGATTGAATGGAGGTGGACGGTCATCTGAAAAGGGCAAATGTCCATAGCAATCAATTTCCTAGATGTGAGATATCAACAGAGCAATTTAGATGCAAGAAGACAGAGAATCCTTAGATGTGAGAATTCATCACAGATTCTGGGTTGCCAAAAAACATCAAGTGCAAGGAACTGTTGAGTTGATGAAATAGTCCAATAATGAAAAAAATCGATTGAGTGGAGGTGGAAGGTCATCAGAAATCGGCAAATATCCATAGGAATCAGCTTGCTAGATTTAAGGCAGGGATTTTTTAGATGTGAGAATTCATCCCAGAATCTGGGATGCCAAAAACATCTATTACAAGGAACTGTTGAGTTGATGAAATGGTCTATTAAAGAAAAAACTCGATTGAATGGAGGTAGAAGGTCATCAGGAAAGGGTAGATGTCGATAGGAATCAATTTCATAGATGTGAGAAATCAACAGAGAATTTTAGATGGAAGAAGACAGGGATTCCTTAGATTTGGAGTTCATCCCAGAATCTGGGATGCCAAATCGAGTTCCGACACGTCCTAGTTATCTTCTACATCGTAGGAGAAATTCGAAAGTCCGGACAAGGAAAAAGTCGAACAATTGCGTGCGTGAAGTCCGATTTTTCAAGTTTGAACATAGGGCTAACAGGAAAACTCTAACTTGGAAAACGAGGATAATTTGGTTCTAGAAGTCCGAGACGTCCGAGTTTTCGACTTGGCCATCAAATATTTGCAAATGTCGAAGAAAATCAATTTGATAGATGTGAGATGTCAATGGAGAATTGCGGATGAAAGAAAACATTCGTTCTAAAGATGTCAGAACTGATCACAGAAAATAAAGAATTGGAGCAAATTTTATGATGAATTCATATGATTGAAAACCAATGGCACCTTTGTAGTCCGCAACTCGCAACTTGCAAAATAATAGTGAAAACCAACTCGCAACTGACAACTCTCAACTTGCAGTATATAACCCCTCATCTCTGGTGGCTAAGCATGACGTTGCAGTCCCTTTGGGGGTACATGACCTGCTGATTGATGGCGCTCTGCCGCCCCGTTTTCAGAAAGGCACCCTCTTTAATTACCGAAACTTGCTGTCATATTCACTATTGAGATGAATTTTTGCGGAAATCGACTCATTTTTGGCTATTTTCCAGAAATTTCTGGATAAAATACCCATTTTTATGGAAAATCTGCCGTAAAAGGGACCGTTACTTAGAGGATTTTTTGCCCAAAACCCACCCATATGGACGGCACATACTGTACCCGTTTACTCAACATGTTGTGTATCCACTCCCCCGTCCTGACAGCTGACAGCTTGGCAAAAGTGCCACATTTTTCGGACTCACTCATTATTTGAACGGAAGCTAATTACCCAATCAGTTTGGGTTAGAAATTCAATTCAATCGGTGATTTTGGAAAGTTTCCATACCGAAAACAGGACGAATTGTAACAAGTCTAACAAATTCAAGGGAACATGTCAAAAGAAGTATCTCTACCATTTTGAAAAAACCCCTCTTTGAAAATGGCCATTTTGAGCTAGCCTCATTTGTAATTGGCGCGTGAAGCGGTTGACAAGGAAAACAATTTCATTCACAACTGCAACATGGTCAAAAGATCACAGAGTTGCGGTCTTCTTCTTCATCAAGACGAAAGTTATGGTGAGATTCATCTTTTAATTTGCAATTTAGATATTCTTCTCTTGAATTTCACCGCGGAAAGCAGATGCCCATGAAGGGGTCCCCGGGAAAAACAAAACAAATTTTTCCATCTCTGGATGAGTTGTGCCAATAATGGCTTGCTATGCTGCTTCTGCTTGCTCTCCCTTTGGCCTAGAGTAAGAGGGGGTTGGGTATTATGGAACACTTATAACCGAAGAAATAAATCGTCAGCTTAATTCAAGGCAAATTTTTGGTCATACTTGTATTAGCAGTTAGGCCTAATCATCATGCGCTAATGTTTCATCAATATTCTGTTGTTGGCCTTCGAAGTCAAATTGGCCTTGCTTGGGTTTTGATTAGAGTACTTTGGCCCTGAATGGGTCTAATATTGTTATTCGTCTGGATCACTCGCTCTCTTTCGACGTGAAATACAAGGCTCCTGGATTTGATATTTTTCAAAAATCCAATGAAAATGGTTCGCTGACTCGTTTGATGATATTCCTTGACTGTGTTTTGTTAAAGAGGATATTTCTAAAAGATATGAAGCTTTTCAGTCAGGCTATTTTCTGCGGACTTGTAAGATTCGTCAAATCTCCCGTATACGTTGATATTGGGTTTAATGGGTCAGCTTGTATTTTCCACTTTTGCACATTTGATATCCTGTTAAACTGTTTCACAGTTCATGCCTACCTTTTAAGATTAAATTCTAACATTTATCACAAAATCTCGCAAATTTTCATTGCCGATATTATAGGTATTTTTCAGGAGGCAGATAGATCGAGAAAAATTCGCCCTGAATGGGTCTATTCTTTTCAAGCGATTCTACGTAGCGAGTCGAAGTTTATATGTGCCATTTTTTGTGTCAGTTTAGAAGGGAAGGGTGCTACTTTACTTATTTTGATATATTTCTAACGTTTCATCAACTTTGGTGCCTCGTCAACTTTGAGGAATACTGTAGCGGTTGAGTTTTACGTAAATTTGAGCTTTATCGGTGCAGGAAAGGCGTGATCTGTTTGTCAAAGTCTTGCCTTGTCAATAATGTAAAAAAGTGGATGCCATACACATTTTCTTAGATTCTACTCAGTATAGTAAATATAGCGAGATTCCTGGCTTCTCTGGTAGTAAAGTTTCCTTGCTGAGGCCCTGACAATATTTAGACCCATTCAGGGCGAAAATTGAGGCAAGCTGTTGTTTTGAGTGCTGCTGATGTTAGCCACAGTTTTGGAAGCAAACGCGAGTAAAGATATTTTTGGCTTAGAAATAACGGTTGGCAAGGAAATGAAGTCTACATTCAGGAAGAAAAAATTTCTGCGAGTCATAATATTTAATAAGAATATCAATTCTATTGGTGATTAGACCCATTCAGGGTGACAGTGCTCTAATCGTGATAAAAAGATTGAGCCCTGTGTTTGAGTCCTGCATCATATGGATGGAACACTGTTGGGCATTTCGGAACAAGCAATTTCCGTTTGTATTGGTATTTCCTTATCATTGAGTATATATCTGCAGCAGCCTAACATCCAGTCTGCATTCTGTAAATTTTGCCCACCACATATTGCTGCCAGTAATGAGGTAGCATAGATATTTACGCCAAAACTTCTAACTTATTAACTGACTGGAGCTAACAGCGGCTGAAACAGTGTAAATTTCATACCAAAAGCCACTGGCAGGTGATTTGCCTTCATGTCGCTCTGCCACATAAATGTGGCAGGAGGTCATTGGAATGTGTGAACGTTACGTTATTCCTGCATTGTGTAAACGCTAGCTCAAATTTTGCTACTGTCACATACATTTTTCACCGTTTTCAAAATGTGCCGGCATCTTGTGAACGCAGCCTTAATCAAGCTCTGGAATTAGAAATTTCATAAGAAGTTTATCAAAGAATTAACACTTAATTTAAAGGCTTTGTAAAATATGAGGTATGATTAATCCTCTTGGGTTTTGTAAATAATTCACGATAAGATTTGGGACAACTTATTCATAAATTTTTAACGTTATTCCTAAAGCTTTCATGTGTTTTGCGCTTGGTGATAATTCAATTGGTCACTGATTCAAAAACTTAATGAAATAACATTGTATCCTCATTTCTGCCAACCCAATTGAGAGAATATCAAGGAATCACGTTATGCTCAAAATTTAGTGAACTTAGTGCTAGAAAGATATTATGTTTGAAGCTGAAGCAAGGCTGAAAGATCATCTGAAATCTTACATTTGAAGTATAAATGGCTGAGATGGGCAAGATGGTAGAAATACTGCATTTGATTGATTCTGATGTTGGAGGTCTTTAATGTTAAGTTCAAATGACAGAGATACTTTTTTGTAGGTTTGCAGTCTGTAGCATACTCATCGAAGAACTTCTTTTCCAAATCTTATACTGTAGTTGTAACACTGAAAACTTAAAAGACAAACAACCTATTGTAATTCTGAACAGTCTGATTTATGTCGCAGGAGAATGTGAATTGTTGACATATAGAACCATGGCTGGCAAGAAAGAAGACAGGCAAATTGCTGATATATAGAACCATGGCTGGCAAGAAGGAAGACAGGCGAATTGTTGATATATAGAACCATGGCTGGCAAGAAGGAAGACAGAGAATTCATTGATAGAAACAAGGATTATAAAAGTGATAGACATGTCGATGAAGAAAATTCTGAGGATGAAGACAGTTCATATGGACCATACGCCAGCTTTGATCAGTCAGGTTTGATTTTCTTGATTTCTTTACTTTGTAATAACTGTACGTATGTCTGCTTTGTGGACAAGAAAATTGAATGTTTACCCCCCCCCCCCTCCAAGAAGCCTCTCAGATACTTTTTTGAAGGTAATCTTTGACAAAATGAGGCAACCTTTGTTTCAATATTTGATTATTGATGTAATGATTTTGTTGATCAGGGAATTTCCACGAATAGAAATTTTAACTGTGAGCTGACTCAACATTTTTCAAATGCTACATAGATAGTATTAGCACAACTCAATAACTGTCTCTCTTATGCTGCTTCAGAAATTTTGCTTGTTTAGGTGAGTTACACTGCAAACACAAACCCGATTTGGACACGCAAGGTAGCAAAATCCAAGTTGAGATCTCATCTATGCCATAAACTGAAATTTTTTTAATCCAAGGCTCCTACACAGTTACTGCTTAAATGCTTATACTTTCTAGGACACCCAGTACTTGATTATTATTTGATTATTTCAATACTCCTAGCTGAGGGAAAGCTATTGGAAAGTCAACAAAAGACGACACAGCTCATAGTGAAAAAGGCAAAAGGAAGAACTGTAAGTTAAACACATTTACTTATCTTAAACTTTAAGGCTGCATTCACATTGTACAATCTTTTGTAAGCGCGTAAACGCTTGTCCAGAAATCCGCAATACTAATCCTTTACAGTGTTCAGATTGCAAAATATATTTGCAATCTGAACACTGGAAGGGATTAGTATGGAGGACTTCTGCACGAGCTATTACACGCTTTCAAAAGACTGTGCAATGTGAATGTAGCCTAACGTTCATCCAGGCGGCATGACATCACCCAAGCGTTAAAAACACCCTGTCATCTGGTTTTTGGGATAAATCTGCAGAAAATCTGTATTGGTCTCTGCAGGAACTTTGTGAGAAAGTTCCAAAGAACTATCTGATAATCTCTCTTGCGACGGTGAGAAGTATAAGGATAGGTAGCAACTGTATATGAGACTTAAACCATAGAGATAATTGGGTGGATAATCTCATCAGTAAAAGAAAGTCGAAAGAATCCAAGATGAGTCAAAAGAATCCAAGATGAGTCGAAAGAATCCAAGATAACTGTGAGAAACCTTGTGTTTGCCGCATTTGCGATGATAGTTTTGTAGAAATTCTTTGAGGTCCATTTCCTTTTTGAATTTCACCTATCCAGTCGTAGAAAAATATTCGCCTTCCTGCGAAAGAATGTGAATCTAAAATTTTTCCTTCTCTCGTTTATCGATCTCCTAAGCCCGAGATTTCAGTTGAATTGCAATAGTGCGTGCAGTGTAGTTGATAATCCACCAGGAACATTGAAAAAGAATCACCCTTAAAATCTTCTTTGGATCACAAAAACTATAAATGAAAGAGCATTATCCAAAGTTTAATTTTCTTGTATTCTTTCCTTTCTTTCTTTCAGTTCTTTTTATATTTTCAATCTTTGTTTTCTCTGTCATCCCATCTTCTTTCCATCCGCCATTCCTCCTCCTCTCTTTTTCTTTCTTTCCTGTTTTCCTTTCATTCTTCTTTCCTCCCTTCATCGTCCCCCCCGTGTATTTCACTTTCTCTGTTCCCTCCCATGCTTTTCCTTCCACTCAACCAGACCTTCTGCGAAGCTGCTTCGCTGCATCACATACCTTCTCCACCTCTGCGCGTATATCCTTCCGGCCCACTTGAAGTAAATTACTGAGAAGAGAGCTGTCTAAAAGTGGAGGTCGCGTGAAAATATCTGGGAACAAAGAAACTTGAAGTGTTTTGCATGATTGATTCAGCGTTATCATAAATCTCACGTTACATCTGATTAGAGACAGACTGCAATCCTTGACAAAAGGTATGAGATGACAGAGAATTTTGACTTGTTAACGGTTTCAAAGTGCTCTCCTCCCCCCGTATCAATGTTGTTTGAGGTCAGAAAGCGTCCATTGTCACCAACATGAATTCATGAATCATTGTTGAACAACATTGATTCGGGGAGGGGTTTGCAAAACTTAAGTCCCTTTTATCATTGAAAATACGGTTTGACAGCTTAAAACGCTGCTAGTCTCATAAACTTTTGTCCGTAGAGGTTAGAAATATTTGAACGATACAGCCTCTGCGGAGGAAAGTGGAATGCTGTGCAAACTTTTGTTTGCAAATGCTGTGCGAAGATCTCCTAAAATCCTTTTATGCAGAATATGTTGAATAAAGATAAATGTGGGCAGTACGTTTCTAAAAATTTTGATGCTATGCTAAATCTTTGGTTGTGAATGGATTACGAATTGCTTCACAATCATGCTTTTTCACATCACACGAATTGCCCTTAGTCGTGTAAAGATGAAATTTTTTCTGGGACCATGTTTTCAACAGTATTCGAGTTTTGCCAGGATCTTCAACAGGTAATGTGAAATTCTTCTTGGCCGTAATTTTTTCAATCTTCAACTGAATTTGACTGAACATTTTGATTCATTCAGACAGCATGTCGCACGACGTTATCAAATCAGGCCAGACAATCAGACTTGGAGCCAATCACAAAACTTAACATCGGAGTAGGATTATCATTTTGTCACATCTAGTTATCGAAGCAAATCTTTTCTAAGAGCTTGGAAGAAGGTAAATCATATCAAAACTTTAGTGTATGAATAGGACCTCTAATCTGAAAGCTCGAAAAGGAAGGTGGATTTTAAAGAAGCGACAAAGAACATTATAACCGACAGAGTTTGTGGCCCGGTTTACAGACTTATCATCGCAAGGGCAAGTTTCGCACAGGTTTCTTGGACGAAGTCAATTGTTTGCTTTCACCAACAGAATATTCTTGTGATCATTTCGATGGTTTAGATCTGACTGACAAGTTCTTCTTATCACCTACCAATTCATTATTACAAGAGAAAGTATAAAAGAGACTTTTTGCAACTTTTTGCAAGTTTCCTACAAAAATGATGCGCTTGAGGATTCGCTAGGCGAGACTCAGAAACAACAACTATTTTCTGAATCAGAGTATGATCGACTGACTGCTAAATTCTCTCTTGCTCTTATGAAATACTCGCTTTACATAAACCAGACATGCAATATAAGCAGGAGACATGAGGAGATTACGTGTCCTAAATGCAATATATGTAATGTGCGTAACCAGAGGCCACACACGCAACACCACCCCCTCCCTTCTATTTTGTTCCCAGTCGTCAGTGGGTAACAAAATCTCCAAACCTCAGCGGGGGTCCTATATTTTGTCTCAGTCTTGCTGGGCGTGGTTGCAATGGTCTCTCTCCAGGAACTTGGGGGTTATCTTGGTTTTCGGAAAATGTCATTTCCTCTGCTTCCCTGACTGGGGCAATAGTTTTCCCTTGGTCGAAGGGAAATGTGCAAGCTTTGACATTATTGTGGTGCACAATCATGTCTTTTCCTTGTTTTGACCGAATTTTATAGTTAACCCCAAGTTGAGAAATGATTTGATAAGGCCCAATCCATCTCCCTCCAAATTTCCAAGCTTTTGGGCGGCGAAGTAATACCGAGCGACCGACTGGAAGAGGGACCCAGTTACCTTTACTTTTGCTGTCTACTTGTTTCTGACTAGCTAGTCGACTTTTTTCAAGACTTTTGCCTGCTATCTGCACTATATCCTGAAGATTTCTTCTAACTGACTGTGAGTATTCATGCTGCGTACTTGGATTCTTAATTGGTATTCCAAGATCTACTTCAATTGGAGTTCTAGCTACCCTTCCAAAGACAAGTTCGTAGGGACTAAAACCTGTACTTTCATGAACACTAGTGTTGTAGGAATAAACAGCAAGATCTACCCACAAGTCCCAATCATCTTTATATTTCGAAACATAAGAGGCAAGAATATCCTGCAAAGTGCGGTTTTGCCGTTCAACCAGCCCATCACATTGAGGGTGATATGCAGAGGTACGGGACTTGTGGATACCCATGAGGCTACAGATTTCCTTCATCAAATTACTTTCAAAATTTGACCCTTGGTCGGAGTGAATTATTTCGGGTGGACCAAATCTGGTGAAAACTTTAGAGACTAAAACTTCGGCAACTGTACGAGCTTTTTGATCTTTAGTGGGAAAAACTTCAGACCACTTACTGAAGTGATCCATTACCACCAGCAGGTGTTTATTTCCTGTAGTCCATCGCCCAAAATACAAACGGTTCGCTTACTTCAATAGAGCGAAGTGGTGCCTTCCTAAGGTGATTGTCTGTCTTGTTTTTGGCACAGGTTTGGCACGATCTCACAAAATCACTTATTTGTACCGACATTTTTGGCCAGAAAAATCGTTCTTTGGCTCGATGAAGTGTCCGACGAATTCCTAAGTGACCTGAGAATGGACTACAGTGAATCCCATACAAAACAGAATCAACGAGTGCTTCTGGTACCACATATGCATACCTCGGTAGGGAATGATCTGTACTAAGATTCTTGGCCAGCAAGCCGTTAGAGAGGAATAAACTGTCCCAGCAGTGCCAGAAAGTACGAAGGGACGGATTGTCTGCCCAAACAAAATAAGGTGGTTTAGGTAATTTGGCCGATTTCAATTCAATGATCTTAGCAATGACTGGATCATTCAGTTGAGCCTGATGGAGATTATAGCCAGGAGTCATTGTCGTGGCACAACCAAATGATTGGTCAACCACAGGGGCCTCGGGAGCATCTTTTTCATCTGATGGCAAACGGGAAAGTCCATCAGCATTCCCATGGGCAATGCCAGGGCGGTGTTTGATTATAAATGAGTATTCCTGGAGTGTCATGACCCACCTGGCAAGTCTCCCCTTTGGCTCAACAGTATGAAGCCATTGCAATGCACTGTGGTCCGTAACAAGTGTAAATTGTCGACCAAGCAAATAAACACGAAAATGTTCAACAGCAAAAATGACAGCAAGAGCTTCCTTTTCTGTGGCGGAATAGTTCTTTTCACGATCTGAAAGTGATCGGCTACAGTATGAGATGACACTCTCCTTACCACTAGTGTCAATCTGTGACAACACAGCACCAATTCCAATATCGGATGCATCTGTGTGTAAAGTAAAAGGTCTGTCAAATTTGGGGTATGCTAAAATGGGAGCTTTGCAAAGTTTATCCTTCAAAGTACAGAATGCGAGATTATGTTTATTTTCCCATGCAAATTTAACTCCTTTCTTAGTTAAGGCCACAAGAGGTGCAGATAATGCCGCATAGTTTGGTATAAACTTTCTGTAGTAGCCTGTTAGGCCGAGAAAAGATCTTACCTGTTCAACTGTCTTTGGTGGAAGGAGTTTTGAAACGGCCTCAATCTTACCTGGATCAGTCTGAACTCCTTCAGAGGACACAACATGGCCTAAATATGTTACCTTATCTGCTCCAAAGGAACATTTAGATGCCTTGACGCGCAAATTATATTCCCGAAATCGACCTAAGACAAGGGAGAGCCGCTGACACTGTTGTGCGAGACTGTTCGATGGAATTATTATGTCGTCAAAGTAACAAAGGCATGTTTCATAGGTTAGGCCAGACAGGACAATTTCGATGGCTCTCTGAAAGGTGGCACAGCCGTTGGAAACACCAAAGGGTAAGCGCAGGAACTCCCACAACCCATCTGGGGTGGTAAAGGCTGTTTTCTCGCGGTCTGCGGGGTCCATATTTATTTGCCAATACCCTGTCCTAAGATCTAAAGTGCTGAACATAATGGAACCTTGCAATGAATCCAACAAATCATCAACCCTAGGCAATGGATGTGCATCCTTTACTGTGACTGAGTTTAACTTACGGTAGTCAACACAGAACCTGTACTTACCATCTTTCTTCTTGACTAGGACAATTGGTGAAGCCCATGGAGAAGTACTAGGCTGAATGACACCTTGGTCCAGCATATCCCTTACCTGTGATTTAGCTTCTTCCCTAAAAGCGTATGGTAACCGCCTCGGGGACTGCTTAATAGGAGTTGCATCACCTGTGTCGATCCGGTGTGTGATAACATCCGTTTGGCCCAAGGACTCATCAAAAACATCCGAATATTTGAGAAGGGTATTTAAAAGAAGACAGCGTTCATGCTTTTCCAAAGAAGGGCTAATTGCTGCTTCTAGCTCAAGAGACAACTTCTCAGGTATGATGGAACCACACACTAAATTAGGCCCAGGTGTGCATTTGTTATGCGCAGAACTTTTTGCAATAGGTTCTACAAGTGGACAGAATTCGCTTATCTTTTGACCAGCCTGTAATGAAATATCAAAATTAGATGAATTCATCAAACGAACTAGGACTTTCCTGCTTTCTGCCTGACTAACTGAATACGCTGCTAAAATTCCTGTGGGCAAAGATTCGTTGTTAATTGGGGACACCATTCCTAGATCATCCTTGTAGTTTTTTGTGACCTGGCCTGTAACTATGATTTCTGTTCTACCTGGCACACAAATACTAGCTGGTAAAGTAATGGGAACTGGTCCTTTATTTTCTGATTGGTGAAAAAGGGTAGACGATAAAATATTGCCATTCTCGGCAACGCCAGCACATTGGTTTAGCTTGGTTGGAAGAGGATAATCCAGGCACTTATCCTGTGGAATGAGGGGAGTATCACCATGCCTTCCCGTTAAATAATATGCACCATTGTCCCTATACACTAGGCTCAACCCATTGGCAGTTAGAAAATCCCATCCCAAAACACACTGCAGCGGCTTGTAAAGATGGCGGGAAACTAGAAAATCACCTGTATAGGAAACATTGTTGCTGCAGGGAAAGGAAAATGCAGCTTGCACACCTCCTTCCACGTGTAGTGGTTGACCGTTGATTCCAAAACATTGTTGTGAAACTGTATGGAGAGCTGGTTTTGGTTCAATTTGTTCAAAAGCATCGAAAGAAATAAAGGATTTCATAGAGCCCGTATCAACAAGAGCGGAAAGGTTAGAAGTGCCAAAATGGCACACAACAAGAGGCTGATCTGGCATCTCGAATGATGCTCCACATAACCCAGCAGAGAAAATTTGGGGGTGACCTGCAACCCAGCCCCTCATTGAGGCACCCCGTTGAAGTTTAAAGACTTACCCTCTGATGAAGATCGTTGTGTATAATTATTGGCACATTGGTTCTGCGTGTGCCCCCATCCACGGCACAATTGACAATGCAAGTCCCATGGACAATTCGATGCAAAGTGTCCGAGTTGATTGCAATTAAAACATCGGCCTTGGCGTCTTTGTGCATTGCTTGATTTTTGAAATCTTCCACGGGATCCACGTTGAATAACATTCTGATTACGAGGTTCTGGTTGGGAAAGAGATGTTTCCAGACTTTTGTGGCTTGCAGTCAAGGCTGAAACAGCAGCAGTTAATTGACCAATCGAATCCTTGAGCGTGTCGTGTTGATGATGACTGGAGGGACGGTCTGCAGGTGCAGGGGCAACTGGTGAAGCAAAAGCCAGTGGTTGCTCCGCTGGTCGATGAACAGCGCGAAAACGTTGAACAAATTTCGTCATCTCAGCAAGGGACGGTGTTGGATTGGCCTCTAGGAGCTTGAGACGAAGACTCTCAGGAAGGCCTTTCATGAACTGACGAGACAGAAGTGCATCACGTGCTTCATCAGCAAGCGAAGGGTCAGCTTTCTTTAAAATTTCTTGCAGTTCCCACAGATAAATCGAGGGGTCTTCACTTGGGCGGAGAGATCGGCTTTCAAACTCTGTGAAATATTTTTCACGGTCAACTGGCGGGCAGAGGGCTGCTACAAGACTCTTTTTCAGCTCATTGTATGATGCTTTTTGGGCATCAGAGAATGAAAAATAGTGAGTGGCTGCTGGTCCTCGTAGAAAAGCAGGCAGAACTTTTAATTTCTTGTCGTTATCCCATGAATTTGCAGTTGCACAGACTTCAAACTGGCGTAACCACGAAGAGATATCACCGGATTCGAACTTCTCTGGTGTAATAGAAGTTGCCATAATATCTTCGTACTCGCCACCAACTCTGTCACCAATTTGATGCGCTTGAGGATTCGCTAGGCGAGACTCAGAAACAACAACTATTTTCTGAATCAGAGTATGATCGACTGACTGCTAAATTCTCTCTTGCTCTTATGAAATACTCGCTTTACATAAACCAGACATGCAATATAAGCAGGAGACATGAGGAGATTACGTGTCCTAAATGCAATATATGTAATGTGCGTAACCAGAGGCCACACACGCAACAAAAACCTTTAGGCAATATTTGCAGAGTTGCCCCAAAGCAAGATGCTTCGAATTTTTAACCACATGCCGTGACGGAAATTCAGTCTGGGTGAATTCAGGCTAAAGAAATATCATTTAAGCGAATCATTTGCTTTGCAGAATCTACTTGCAATGTCTAGTGTTGCAGTTATGGGTTCATTACGATGAGTTCGTTATTTAAAGCTGGTTTTTGAACTGATGTTCGTATTACACGTTTTGTTTAAGAAACCAAGAATTTGGAAATTATCTTAAGATTATCAGATTTTCACTACTCAGAGTTTCTTACGAGTTTGTTAAAGATCCCATGACAATCTTCGTGTTCACCACCTGCACCCTCATGAAAATTTCAAAATAAGGTTTATGCAAGCCTTTCAATTTTTATACATTATTCAAGCACCTTTATGATGCTGGAAATAAGTGAAAATATATAAAAGATATGTCAAATGATTTCCTTTGTCAAAATAGATAGTTCCTTATGTTATTTTTCCCAGTGCTGGAGCTTCTTAATATTCTTGCGATCTGAGAGTCGAGTTTTTTATAAGCAGTTTCTTATAACATAGATACGTGTAATGCATCCATTGCGCTGTACCTTGGTTAGAGTATCTTGTCTGTGTAAAAGTTTATTTGTTCATAAGCGTAGGGGGAAGTGAGATTGCGGGGGCTGCCCGATAAATGATCCATTGATTACGAAAATTCTGCCCGACTTTAGGCCGATTGTCTGCCCGATTATGGCTGATTTTTGCAAATTTCCAAAGTTAGGAGGGTTGCAGCCCCCAAGCCCCCCTGTCTCCTACGCCTACGTATTTGTTAACATTAAAGAGTCTGTTTCAGCCAGCATGCCTTGCAAGTGCTGTACCTTGGCTGGCCGTTGTTGTCGCCACTTTCATGGGCCATGAAAATTGCGACTACAACGCCAACCAAGAGATGCAACATGTAAGGTGTTGTGGCACAGTGGTGTAATCCTCTGACTTTGCAGCCATAATAATCAGGCGGAGTGGTCTCGATCCCTGTTAGGACCCACCACTTAAGCTTCATGACAAGGGGTCGCGGACTCGATTAAGTCTGGCCCATTTCTGCGATCCCAGCGCTTTGTGCTGAAAAACGCAACTTCACCTGCACCAGGGCATGCTTGCTGAATCCAGGCCCTTTGAACCTAGGACAGAATCAAAACACAAAAACTATTAGAACCAGTTGTCAGATAACTTTAGTGCTTTTGTTCGGTCTTGTCAAATATTTCCTGCTATCCGTTCTGTTATTCCAGCGAAAAATAAACTATTAATTGTAAATATGTGTTCGTGATCTCAATATATGTTTAACAATGAATAAAAGTTATACTTATCGACCTTGTTCATATAAATCTGAAGTAAATAATCATTCTTAAGGATTCAGCTTTATGCCTTACATTAGCAGGTATGAATCTTAAATCCTTTTGTCAAAATTAAAGCAAATTTTGGTATTAGTGTTTGGTTAACACAGATTCAAAGAGAAAACGCCACGATGCCACGTCGCTCATGGGATTCGAAGATTCTTGCTATGGCGAATAAATGAATAAGTTTGCAGGCAGAAACACTTTAACACGACGAAGAAACAACAGCAAATATGTTCAAATTCAAAGTATATATATATATATATATATATAAAGTGAACAATCATAAAGACGAAGAGGGGCAACATCTTCAGAAAGCAGGCATCGAGTTGATCTTTTGCGCTATTATTTTCTTTTCAGTCATCTGCTAACTAGTTTCGGCCACAAGGCCATCATCAGAGCAACTGAAGAATTTTATAAATACAACGGCTTTTATAGAGAAAAATTTAATTAAGTATAGTAAATGTCCATATAAGGTTAATGTAACAAGTTCTCGGACTCAGTTCACTCGGTCCGTTTGTTATAAATCGTCAGATCTGTTTTGCTCAGAAGACAGCCTCCTCCTCAGTTTATGGCCATCTCAGGTTTCAGGCCATATATATATATAGACTCAGAAAATACAACTTCGTTTAAACGTTTCGGCCAAAGCCTTCATCAGTAATCAGTCATTACTGATGAAGGCTTTGGCCGAAACGTTTAAACGAAGTTGTATTTTCTGAGTCTCTATTTATTTCTTAATACAATTTAACGAAAGAGCTTATGAGTAGATAAATATATATATATATATCTATCTATATATATATATATATATATATATATATATATATATATATATATATATATATATATATATATATATATATATATATATATATATATATATATATATATATATATATATATATATATATATATATATATATATATTTATATATATATATATATTTTCTCAAAAGCTCATTCTAAAAGATGCTTTAAAATTAGTATAGATGCTCAAAGAAAAACACTTCTGGTAAACGTTTCGACTTGCGTCTTCATCAGTATTGATTTGAGAAGCAATACTGATGAAGACGCAAGTCGAAACGTTTACCAGAAGTGTTTTTCTTTGAGCATCTATATATATTACTAATATTTCTCCATGTCATGCAGGACTTCTTTAGGGCTGGTTTGTGATATTTATTCACAGGATTCAAAAATGTGCTGTGGTGTTTTTGTCTATTAACTTTTTCGTTTCGATAATGCTTGGTTCGTAACTGGTCGTTGTGTTTCTTTGTAATTTTTGTGAGATTACTTGGTTTCTTCTAGTTTCTCTTCCCTTTGCTTATTGAGAATAAGCGAGTTAAAATCAGGTTTGAATCGGTAAAGTCAAATATGAACACTTTGATGCGAATCTGATATAGCACAACGTGTCGAAGATAGTTTGTTAAGAAGTCAAATAAGAGACCTCTAATTATTCTTACCTCCTTTCAGATTACAAGGTTGAAGCAACCAAGAGATTTGTATGCCTTAAGCAGAGACTTTCAGGCACAGATGTTTCAAAGGTGGTATGTACACTTTCATGTAATATTGAATTTCATGGTGTTGCAGTGCGAGCGAAGCGAGCAAAAGAATGCGTATGTGCAATGGTTAGACTGAGGTAAATGCAGCAGTCATCGTTGTTACAGTCTGAAATTCTAGTAGCGTCAATACTCCGAGGAATACAATAGTTGAATCGGGGCTCTTCGCCTTTGGATAGAAATTTGCTGATAATGCTATGCCTCAAGCTTGATTTGCCGACAACCACTTTTCCAGGAGGAGGGGGGCTTTCACGTCCCCTACACCCTTCTATCGCAACGGCCCTGATAATGAATTTGAAAAAGCATCCAAGAGAAGGACGATTGAGAAGATGACGCAGTTAGCAACGCTGTGAACCAGTTTTGTCAGTGTCATGAAGTGCCAGGCCTAGAGAACTCGAAGAGATCACGAATTTCTCCGTTTTCTCAATTTTCTCCAAAAACAAATCTCTAAATCAAACCACAAAATATCTCTCCAAAAACAACTCTGAAACTCTCTAAACGATTCTCTTAGCTGCTCTCTAAACTCAACAACAAAATCGCATCCCTATCCCATTTCTAATCTAAGGAAAACAAAAGGTTCTTCCTTCGCTACCGCTTGGCAACCTAAGTCCTATTTAAATGCAAATCAGCGAATTCGAAGCAATTCAAATCCTAAATAAAGCGTCTATAAAAAGCAATACTAAGGTCCTAGAACACATCCTAACACCTCCCCTCCCTGAAATCAACGTTACTGCTAGGACGATGTTTATCTACGAATTATATATACAAGACGACGATGACGTGATATTTACAGTAATAATGCGTCTATTTCGCTCAACAATGAAAGTCGCTGGGTACGGGCTGACCGTAAAAGTCCGGAGCTCTTCGAGCTCGTGTACTCCGTCTTAACTGCGGTTCTAAAGCCTCTCTGTGTTCTCCTCTTTCTGATGATCGATAATAAAATGTATCTTGCTCCTCATCCGAAGAATCGTCGGAATTTCGTACATCAATGTCTTGCGCGAAGTGATCTATTCCGGGAGAAAAGTACTTTAACCGGTTATAATGTATCACCTTATGTTTTCCGGTTTTCTGACATCTTACTTCACAGTCTTCATCCATCGCTCTAACGACCTGGAACGGTCCGGTAAACTTCGGGTCTAATCCTCTGGCTCGATTGTTCTTTACCAATACAAAGTCTCCTTCTCTAAAAGGTCTTGCTTTGTCAGTACGATACCTCCGATCATAATAGCGTTTCTGTTCTCTTTGTGCTCTTTGAAGGTTCTGCATAACTTTCTCTCGAAGGATATCTGTTCTGTTCCGTAGGTTTGCCAGATATCTGTGCTCCTCCGCAGGGGACCAAAAGACTGGATGAAAATCCCCTTGTATCTCAATTGGTAATCTAGGGGGTCTCCCATATAATAATTCGAAGGGCGAAACCCCTGTAGATTCGCTCTTCGTTACCCTATATGCGAGCAACGCAAAATTTAAATGTTCATCCCACTCACTGTTTCTGTCTCTGTTCAAACGCATACGGAGTAAAGTTTTCAATGTTCCGTTGAACTTCTCCACTAAACCATCGCATTGTGGGTGATAGGCACTCGTATGTTTCTTTTCAAGGCCGAACATTTTGCACACAGCAGCAACAACGTGTGACTCCATATTACTTCCTTGGTCAGTTAAAAGGATTGTTGGCATGCCATGACGCGAGAAAATTTCTTCTAGTACTCTACAAATTGTTTCACTCTTTTGATTGTCTTGCAAAGGCACAGCTTCGCCAAACTTCGTATAATAATCGATGACCGTTAAGATGTACTTATTGTTACGCGACGTCGTTTTCATAGGCCCAACAATGTCCATTCCTATCATGTAAAATGGTACTGGTATGATTTCGATCGGCTTCAAAGGCCATCGTGGCCTTGGAACGACTTTGTTCCGCAAACAAACTTCACAACCGTTTATAAATAACTCAACATCGCGGTAAAATCGTGGCCAATAAAATCGGTCTTGAATTGCTGCAAAGGTCTTCTTTACTCCTCTGTGGCCTAAACTGTCATGAACTTTCCTCAATACTTCCATCCTCAATAATTCAGGCACAACAACTTGTCTGACCTCCTCCCCCTTGGAATCAAGCCATTCTCTGTACAACAATTGATCCTTGACAATCAGTTTATCAAAAATAGCATACAAAGTTTTCAGAGTGTTATCAGCTTCCTTTGAGATCTCAGTAGGCTTTCGACCTTCAATAACCCAATTCTTGACTTCCGAAATCTCCTTGTCTTCTCTCTGTGCAGCAACAAAATCTTCTTCACTCCAAAATCCATTGACAAAAATGGCATTAACAACCGGTTGCCTCGACAAAGCGTCCACGTGACTCATCAGCTTACCAGGTTTGTGCACAACTTCATAGGAATACTCCTCCAAACGAAGGATCCACCTTGCTAATTTCCCGGTCGGAGTTTTGAAACTGCGTAACCACTGTAAAGCTCGATGATCAGAATAAACAATGGTACGATTCCCATAAACATACGCATGGAAATGTGTCAAACCCCAAACCAACGCATACGCTTCCTTTTCTGTAACTGTCCAATTCAACTCGCTCTTTGTGAAAGTTTTCGAACCATAAGCTATCACTGCCTCGTTTTCAGCATCATCCTTCTGACACAAAACAACACCAACTCCCTTATCGCTCGCATCACAATACATAATGAACGGTATACTGAAATCTGGATAGTGCAACAAAGGTGCTTGCGACAGCTGCCTCTTCAACTCTTCAAAAGAATTTTCACAACGTTCATCCCAAAGCCACTTAGTGTCCTTTTGTAACAATCTAGTCAATGGAGCTATAATGTCCATTGCTCCCGAAATAAATCTTCTGTAGTAACTTATCAAACCCACGAACCGTCGTAATTCTTCAACATTGCGAGGCTTCTCATAATCAAGAACTGCTCTGACTTTCTCCGAACTCGGCCTAATTCCATCTTTATCCACAGTAAATCCGAGAAATTCTACAGAATCTTGAACAAACATGCATTTCTTGATATTCAGTTTCAAGTTAGCTTTCCTGAAAGCTTCAAAAACACCTCGTAACAACTCCAGATGATCCTCAAGACTAACACCGGCCACCAACACGTCATCCAAATAAGCAAACACTCTTTTCCCAATTTGACCTGCTAAAACACGTGACATGAGTCGCTGAAACGTCCCAACCGCATTACAGAGACCAAATGGTAATACAGTCCAAGAATAATGTCCACCAGGCACACTAGAAGCGGTCTTCTCACTGCTACCTTCATCCATTTCCACCTGCCAATACCCTGAAGTGAGATCAAGCGTACTGAAATATTGCTGCCCCTGAAGACTATCAATGATGTCATCTATCCTTGGAAGCGGATAAGCATCTTTTACCGTGCAGTCATTCAATTTACGATAATCAACACAAAATCGCCATTCTCCACTTTTCTTTTTCACAAGAACGACTGGGCTGGACCACGGCGAATCTGTTTCTTTGATCAACCCTTTCTCCAATAATTGATTGACTTGATCATCTACAACACTCTTCAAAGCGAATGGCAAACGTCGCGGTGGTTGTTTAATGGGTAACGAATCTCCTGTATCAATTTTATGCTTCTCAAGATTTGTATGGCCAATATCATCTCTGCTTTTCGAGAATACATCATCATATTCAAGGATAAGATCTTTTACTTTCTTTGCATCAGCAGGATCAAGAGTTTCTGACAGCTGTAACTCATCAAATTTTGACATAAATTGGTCTTCCCCATCATAAGTATTAATAGGACATTCAGCTTTTAACATCAAAACATGCTCCAGTGTACCAACTTTTGTACCCTTGTGCAGCATAACACCTTCTTCACCTGGGTTTATCAACTGTAATGGCACATTGTCTACCGCTCCTCTAACCATAACACGTGCAATCAAAATTCCTTTCTCCATACAATTTGTGTTAGGCTCCATTAAACTGTCAGTGTATAACTTGCCTTGAACTTTTCCTGTTACAAGCATTTCGTGGTGAGCTGGTATGACAATATCTTGATCCAGAAAAACAGGTAAACAATCAGTATCCTTTGAATACTCGAATGACAATGGTATTCGCGATCCGTCGGGATAGATAAGATGTTTTCCCTTCAGATCTAATGACAACTCATTCTCTACCAGCCATTTTAATCCTAGTAAGATTCCAGGATGGATTTCATCAACAACGTAAAACAACAAATTGGATGTTCTGTCATTCAGGCTGAGACTGACTTGAACTTTACCCAGAATGCCAAGAGCCTGTCCATTGGCTGTATGTGCGACTAAATCACTTGGTTCGATTTTCTTGTTCCCTGGCAATGAAAGCCAAATTTTCTTGCTGAGTAAATTAATTGGACTCCCAGTATCAATCAAACAAGGTGTTGGCTTTTCATTCAATTTTGCTTCAACAATCAATGCATTCCTGTTGTAATCTGGAGTAATCGTAGATAGTGTAGCCCTTCCCCCCTGTCCTTGTTTACTATCACTATTACCTTGCCTTTTTTCAGCTAAAAGTCTTTGTTTCACGGGACACTCTTTCGCGACGTGACCAGATTCGTCACAGACAAAACACAATTTGGTTTTACTTCCTCTCAGTGCAGGCTTTTGTTGAGCCCCAGGTCTTTGTTCCTGGCTCTCTGAAAATCTGCAAAACTTAGCTACATGTCCTTGACGTCCACATTTGAAACAAACATATGTTGTAGAAAATTTTTGCTGACCATCGCTGTTTTTACATCCATAAAATGGGCAATTTCTTGCAATGTGGCCAAAACCGTGACATTGAAAACATTCTTTGTTGGTAGACACAACCTTAATTTCATGCTTTTGCTGTTGTTTCATTGTTTGTCCAATCAAAGTGGCTTGTGCTGACTTTGCAGCCTCGAATCTCCTTGCTATGACAAGTGACTGTTCTAAGTCGGTGGTAGTTTCTTGCAGTAATTTACACTGGAGAGATCCATCTTCCACACCAGCGATAAATTGATCATTTAATCTTCCATCAACTTCATCATCTCGAAAGGAACATTTTGAAGCAAGTTCCCTGAGAGCTGAAGCAAAATGATCCACTGTTTCTCCGAATAACTGTGTCCTTTTCGCCAAGTTAAAACGACGTTCCACAGGATTCTGATTCTTCTCAAATACGGCAATAAGTTTTTCAATATACGACTTATAATTTCCTTCACTATCTCCAGTAGTTGTAATGTCAATTGGCTCTGCGATTCGAAAACTATCTTCAGATAAATTCAACAAAATCGACACTCTCTTCTGTGTGTTATCCTTGACCGCAGCAGCCAAGAAAAACAAATCCATTTTACGAATAAACAACTGGAAATCATCGCCAAGTTGGTACTTCTCTGGCTTTCTAAACGGTAACAAAGTTTTTTGGCCAGTATCTGCTTGTGCAGCCTGGACTTGGGCCGCTTCTTCGTCTGGCATCTTGTCCAAAAATAAATCGAAATAAACCCGCTACATCTCTTTGAGTCGGTGCTAGTCCTGGCTAGTTTGTTTGTTCGTCAGTTGTTGGTCCTGGCAGGATCGCCAAAATATGTTATGAAGTGCCAGGCCTAGAGAACTCGAAGAGATCACGAATTTCTCCGTTTTCTCAATTTTCTCCAAAAACAAATCTCTAAATCAAACCACAAAATATCTCTCCAAAAACAACTCTGAAACTCTCTAAACGATTCTCTTAGCTGCTCTCTAAACTCAACAACAAAATCGCATCCCTATCCCATTTCTAATCTAAGGAAAACAAAAGGTTCTTCCTTCGCTACCGCTTGGCAACCTAAGTCCTATTTAAATGCAAATCAGCGAATTCGAAGCAATTCAAATCCTAAATAAAGCGTCTATAAAAAGCAATACTAAGGTCCTAGAACACATCCTAACATCAGTAAAAAACTTGCAAAAGATCTGAAAATTTTCCTACCAGGTGGAAATGGCATCAGAGTGCAAATTTTTGGAGGTAGTTGCAACTGTGGACAAAAAGTCTTCCTGTCAACTATTTTTCAGGCGATTTGGTGTTAAAGAATGGTTGTGCTGAGATGCCTTGTATTGAGTGATTTTGATCCATTTTCCAACCATTCCCATTGCGATTAGCAGAATACAAAGTGCAAAGTGAAGGTACCAAATTCCATTTGTATTGTTGCTTGTATTCTGTGCTGAATACCATTGTCATGAAGAATTTATTCTTAATCATAGGCCTGCCGAGGTTCAAGTGCTGGCCCAACGACCAAATCATATTCATTACGTACCAGCAACGCCGGAGAGTTTATACAAGCCAGGTATGATCAATTGTATATTTTACCTCAGAAAGTCAGTAATTTAGTTTCCTGGGGGAAGGGTACAGCAGTTGCATGGGATGTACAATGATGGCGAAAATCTTTATCATTTGCTGACAGGAAATTTAAAGAAGGTTGTCACACTTGTTAAGGCTGATTGCCAATCATTCGAATTTTATCGACTGGACGGGAAATATTTTGTTGACGTGAGAAAGTATCGCTTTGAATTTTAATCTTAGGCGTTACCAACAATTTACTGTGTGAAGTTCAATCTGTTCGGAAAATTCTACTGAGTGGAAATCAAGCTTTGAATTGTCACAACAGACATTGAAATATGTTTCATAATCCATATACAATTTTATATCTTCTCTTGGAAGTATTTGAAACCAGAAATTTTTAGGATCTAGCGAATTTTGACCTCCCTTCAAAATTTGGTTAATCTCCGAACGAAGCACTCTTTGTTAACATTGATTCTTAGGGAGTGTTGCAGATATTTTACATGCAAATATTCGATTCTGTGCCATGAAAGCGTAAAGTGGATTGGTATTAACCAATGTTCCGTAATATTCTCTTTTTGCTGTTGCATTTCACAGTAAAAGACACAAGAGATGCCCCAAGATCAACCGATATACAAGGCAAAGTTGTTTATGATAATTCGCCTGATCTTGAAGTGAAATATGTAAGTGCTTTGGCTCTTTAGACGATCATGCTAAAGATGTTGGCGAGGAACCTTAAAGGAATTGAGTCCATATAAATAATTGAGCGTTGACGCTGTCCTGAATTATTCCTGATAAACCGCTGACGGTCCTTTGTTATCGCACAATAGTGTTAAAGTCATTAGCATTGGAGACCAAAGACTTCTTAATCCTTGCATTATCCTCAGGAATTCCTTTGGTTTAATTTCAATAGGGATTAAGTGACGACATTTGTTTCATGATTGAAAAGAACTTGATATTGGTCATGAGAGCGCTATCTATACGTACTCAATGCCTTTAATGAAGATACAAGATACAAATGCATTCTGTACTTGAATACTTATAGAATCATTAAGAACTCACAATTGGAACACAATGCATCTTGGTAAAGCTCTTTGGCACTGTCTTTAGCGTGATCATATACTGTGTGTTTTAGTTTTATCTGTAACTTAGTAAGGACCCAAGAATCATAACGTCTCTATATCGTCCATCACCAGTAGTGCAATTATCCGGGAAAGATTGGAATTGGGACTCGCAGGAAATAAACAGATTCCGAAGTAAAACTTCACAGTGTTGGAAGCAATATTGATATGTTTGCAGTGGTGGAAACTTTGCCAGATATTTTGGGGGGGACAGCTAATTGTTTCAACCAAAGTGCATTGTTCATCATCATTGTTTTCAAACTAAAGATATTTGTTTTAGCCAATTTTGGATGGCCACCGCATTCTCTCATCCCCAGGTGTTCTCCACTATATGGTTGTTCTTGTTGCCTGGTTTCAAGGCCTGTTGATGGAATCCTAAAGAAATGTGAAATCTTCCACGGTTATGATGTCTTTAAAATCAGACTTCCCCATTCGAACTATAGAATATGATAGACTTATGACGATGAGTCTTTTGTTTTCCAGTGCTCTTTGACTTGATGATGGCGCTTCGGTCTACATAGACTCATAATATTACTCTGAAAAACCTGGCCCTATTTAGGCCCAAACTCCGAGATTCCTTGAGTACCAATTAGATTGTGAGACTTGTGAATTACTATTATTATGTTGTAGATGTGATAGAATTTTCGATTCGATTGAAGAATTGAAAACACTCCCACGGGATTGAGATTCGAAGCCGTCATTTCATCATAATTCCATAGATGATTGCAGAGAAAAGGGCCAGGTTTTTCACTGTTTCACTATGAGTCCATGTTCAGCAAGGTTTACCGTAGGGATACAAGAGACTCATCGTGATAAGTCTAAGAACATGAGCGTTGCTTGTTTGTTACCTCAAGGTCAAGCAGAAGCATTTAAAACATATTTGTTATCGTTTACAATATTTCTCCTTCAAGAAATGTGTAACTTTGACGTCATTGCGCTAATGATTGATGTCAAAAGGCTTGAGACAAAGATGACAAACTTGTTAAACGTCGAATTAAAGTGACCAATCTTTTTCCGTAGTTCACGAGATCAAAAGTTGGGGGAAAGACAGTAGCTTCAAAGCCTCATTACAGACTGCAGGGTCCCGATGATAAGACACTTCTATTTGAATCAAGATTTGAGAGTGGGAATCTTATGAGAGCCATTAAAATGTGAGTTTGTTAACCTTTGTTAGTCTTAGAAAATAGGAGGATGAAAACTCTGCTTCTAGAAATTGTTTATGAAACTTCCTGGACAGAGCAAAATCTCGTCAAGAGCAACATTTCATCAAAACATAATTCAGACTTTAAGAATATCAATCGACTGAGCATCTTGTAGAGTACAATCTGCAAGGACTCGGCTGTTATATTAGCTTACGCGTAGACCAACTATTCTAAAAGAAGAAAGGGTCTGCGAAACAGAACAATGGCTTGCTACGGCCGCCCAATTAATCCATTCTAATCCTCTCTTCAATTTATTTGTGAAGCGTGTCTAAACAAAGGCTGCATTAATTAAGTTTCTGGAATTTGAGAAACCTCGTAGGAAGCTTTTGCTCTTTGTTGCGTAGACCCTTTCTTCTTTTGGAATAATGGGTCTACGTGCAGGCTACTGTTATACAGACTCACCACTCCTTACCCTCGTTTTAAGTTACTTGCCATATTGGGTATATTCTCTATCAGATATATTTTTATTATCCCGACAGTGGTGAGTACGACTATGAATTATGGCTACGATTCGATCTTTACACAAAGAAACACACTCAATGGTATTACTTCAGAGTACAAAATGCAAGGACTGGAGTGCTGTACAGGTTTACTATCATGAATTTCGTCAAAGCTGGCAGTCTATATAATGATGGAATGCGCCCTCTTGTGTACTCAGAGCATGATGCTGAAACGAAAGGAATTGGCTGGACAAGGGTTGGAACAAAGATCAAATACTATAAGAATGATATCAAGTAAGTCTTAGAAATTTGATTTCACGGTGTGGTTCCTTGACACTAGGGCTTGAGCATAGAGGCTGATCCCCGAGATGAGGCTGAAGACTTCCGTTGAAGTAAAATGACCTCTAGGGGCATTAGTCCTTCATATATTCAACCAAAACGAACAACTGTACAACTACCTGGACTATTCTAAGCGGGAAAAGACATTACGTCATCGAGGTCTCATTGTGAGCATATCAATGGTGGATACGAAGGGGTGAAGAGCTGTAGTTTCCCCCAATGTTGAGTAGGACAAAAACCTTCTGTTTGAAAGCAATGAAGATAAGCAATGCGTTTCAATTATCACAATAGCTTCGCTCCCAATGTTTGGCAGAGTGCTTGCCGCTGAAAGGTATTTAATGTTTTTTTACTTCATAGCTTTAGACCGCAATTGGATGTAAGACGTTACGAACCACTCCTCGTAATGCATATTTTCTTAAAAAAGTTGCAAAATACTGAACTGTCCAATGTGTAAGCGAAATGTGTCATCGTGAATCTATCAGATAAGGCTTCTGCACTCCAAGAATTGTCAATTATTGGCATAGTAAAAAGACTTTTAAAGGCCTCATTTTGTAAGGACGGCTTTGCAATGTGTTGCAAAACCCTGTTACTGTTGCAAATTGCTTCTAACCCTACACTAAACTCTCTTTCTTGGGATTTAGATGAATAAAAATTCAATTCTGTTCATGATTCGTATCTTACTTTGTGTTAGGTTTGTTGATGGGAATAAAGAGAGATATTACTATTCTTTGACTTGGAGCTGTTCGTTCCCAAATGAGAATGACACTTATTACTTTGCACATTGCTACCCATATACATATTCAGACCTACAGGTAAGAATTAAGATTTCTGTCTGGTGATTCTTGTTTCAGCTTTTTCCTCGGAAACGACCATTTCTGGTTTCCTTTTATTAAGATTTTAAAGATCATTTTGTGTAGACGTCGCATTTGTGTCATGTTGAATCTAATTATCAGGGTGCGATATAAACTCCGAAAAAAGTACATCCCCGATTTATACTTCGGATTGGCGTCCTGTTTCTATGAGATTTTATAGAACAGTGTTCAGTAAGTTGGCATGAACAAATCACGGACGAAGGCCAAAATCGGTTGAATTTGTTTCATCAAAAGTCCTTCGTTTAAGCCTAAGTGACACTTATGTCAAATAATCTAACAAAACATCATGAATTTGAGTCGAGTGTAACAAAGATTTGACAGTTAGATTTGGACGACGGATTTGTCATGGATTTGACTGACTGACTGAATCTGACTTGACGTAAATACGACACAAATGCGACGTCAGATTCCAATAATACCAACCATGAGGTACACTCAACTTACTTTACAACTTCGAATAAAAAAATCTGTTACATAGAATAGAGACCAATGACGTTCTCAAGAGCTTGTTAGCACCAATTCATATTCAAAAGAAACAAATTATTGTATTTGCATGCGGCATGGTTGTTTTGATGCATTCAGTGCATCAGTGAATTTGCACTCTTTCCTTGACGTGCAATCATGGTTCCAAAATCATGGTAGCAAGGAAAATTGAGAAGCTACTTTGTTAGTCTATTTGCCATGACTGCTTGTAAATGGCTGTTTCGTTATCTTCAGGACTATCTAGCCGTTCTTTCAAGCGATCCCGTTCGGTCCCGTGTTTGCAAGCAACGGATTCTCTGCCGTACATTGGCTGGGAATCACGTCTATGTTTTAACGATAACCGCTCCAACAAGAAGACGAAATGAAGCTGAGGTGAGCTATGAAATGTTTCTGATGCTAGTTACTCTAGCGCATATGATTTTATTTTCTTAGTGTTTTTTCTTCAGGTTATCGATATTTGAAATAACATTAACTGCATAACAGAACAAACTGCAGCTTTTTCGTAATAGGTATGAACATCTGATTACCACCAGACAACGTAAGAAATGTGAATTCTCACTGTTTTTAAATGTGCCAGCAAGAAGCATTCCAGACTGTGATATCATTTTGTGTAAATTTCAGCTAGAGCCAGGTATACATGAGTAGTTTTGGCCAGTAGCTAATTTTGCTAATAGAAGTGATAGAATCATGCTTTGCTAATCAACGGACAGAGCTAAACAGCATATAGCCATATTCAAATTTTTAAACTGAATTGTGAACCGTGCTTGGCAACTTTTGAAATATTGAAGATCTCATCTAACACATTTCTTCGCCAGAACAGCCATGCAGTATGACTGTGATCACGTTTAAACAAACGACAAACCCGTTCTCAATTTCACTGAGGTGTATTTATTTATGGAAACAAAACGTTTTTTGTCTAGATGAAGAAAGCAGTGGTGATAACAGCTCGTGTTCATCCTGGTGAAACAAATTCGAGTTGGATGATGAAAGGATTCCTTGATTTTCTCACAAGCAATGCTCAAGACGCCAAGGTACAAAATGTTTTGTTTCCGTTTTTTATAAAGCCAAGATTGAATGCTCTTGCAAAATATGACTACTAAGATTGGTAATTGTCACACAAATTCCATGAACAAGATTTTGCCAATAATTTTAGGTGCATTTCTTGGAATGTAATAACTGCAAATTTTTAGGGGTTCTCCTTCTTGACCTGAAGTTACAATTTTCATTCTTTTCATCGACATCATGAAATCTTAGCCATGTAACAAATTATACCTTTCCTCGATAACACTATGTCGACTTTGGAGAAAATAGATGTTTCAGGTTGAAATGGTGTGTCACTCGATTTTGCCAAGCTAAGTAAAGGACTTGAAAATCTGTTTCAAATTTGATGGTACATCAAACTTACGATAGCACAAATTTGTCATACAAGTCACTACAAATTTTTTTACGAAAATTTTCACGAAGCATTTAATTTGAGACATATTTCAATATTATATCCTACTTTTACCGGGTGAGTCAATGAAGATAACCCCCTTTAAATTGCTTCTGCTCCCCAAATGTATAAAGCAATGATAATTTGCAATATCTAATTGAATAGCCAACATGTTCAATAATTGTCAGAATTTTTCCTGGCTGAAATCGTCCACTCCGTTCAGATATTACAAGGGATATTCTCGAGAAAGTTCCTTCGAGAAACCTTGGAAAAATGTGCTAAAGTCATGAGAAACTCCTCCCCCCTCTTACTCTCACCTTACAGCAATGAATTGAAAACGTGTTAGCACCTGCTATCCTCTTGGGAGGATGAAGAATCTTTCCCCTGGTAGAAGAATTCCATCCTCCCAAGAGGACAAAATACATGAACACATGTAAGTGTCATTATTACTAGAAAGCAAAACACAGGAATTTTCTCTCGTTTTTGCAGGTTTTTGAAAATGGTTTTCTGTAGAGAATCTCCCACATCAACGAGAAGAAATGACCAAGTGAAGCCAGTTGGATTACTTAATGTAATAGAATATAACAGATTGGCAGTGAAACAAAACGGTTTTCGATTTATTGCTGTTGTATTGTGGGAGCAGCAAACACGGGGTATTTTTATTGCACAACCGGCACGTTTTAACATTATTCTTGTATCAACTGAATCAATAAAATGATTCTCTTACCTTCTAGATTCTTCGAGAGAATTTCATCTTCAAGATTGTTCCAATGTTAAACCCTGATGGCGTTATTGTTGGTAATTACAGATGCTCATTAGCAGGACGTGATCTGAACAGAAATTACAAAACAGTGCTGAAGGATTCATTTCCTCCGATATGGCATACGAGAGCTATGATTAGGAAGTGAGTTGAAACAAATCTGTTTTAACTTATACATACAGACAGCATGTGACTGGCCTCATGCAGGCAATAGGGACCTTTAGCAACTAGGACGGCGACTGCAACAGCAACGCAAATGTGCCCGTTGTCTCCGAACTTCGGCTTGAAAAGACTCCTTGTGTTACGTTCGAATTTGCTCTCCTTGAGAGTCTGTGAAGTTGTCCGATTCAATTGCACAACTTGGAAATCCTATTTCTAACGTGCTGTTCTTCAGATCTGGTTCTTGGAAGTGAAACTCACTCATTTTAAATGTTGATTACCAAGGAAAAAGAAGGTTCCAAAGTATTTAGATGAAGTAGGGGATTTTGTCTTGGCTTGCTTAAGAACATGTGAAGGTGCTGTGACATGCAGGGTGGATAGTATGCACAATGTGAAGCACATGGACACGTCCTCAACAATATGGACTGATTTTGCCGTAATCATAGTGTCAATCATACTTCCCTAACCTTTCAAGTATTTGCTTACTATTCACTCTGGCTGTCACCCTTGCCAGAATCTTCTTTTCAGAAGGAAGGCAGTATCCGGCAGATGTCGATGTAGATGTAGATGAGAAGGTAACTTGTGAGAAACTATACTCGGTTGTATCATGCAAGGTGATGTTCTGGCGGGCGTTGCCGTTTTGGTTGCTAAATGTCCCTAATAGTAGCCCTGCAACTTTGGTAACTAACTTGCTCGTTGTTGGCTTTAGAAATGAAGAAGGATACATCTAAGTATCTGCCTCGGATATTTTATCTGTTTGACTCAGAAGCAGAACAGTTATTGTTTTAATTTCACCCCAAATAGTACGAGAATTGAATCGCTCAGCAATCAGCTTCTGAACCAAATAGATAAAATTCAGGTGGCAGAAGTTTGGATGTATCCTTCTTGTTTCGATAAATGATCATGTTTGCTCTTAAAAATAATTTCCGGGATGCACCACAAGTGAGCTAGCTACCTGGGTTTATGGCAACTTTTGCGGCTTGCTTTGTTTTGGTTTGACCATGCAGACATGGAATTCCCTTTGTCTGCAGCCACAAGTCGTTTTGTATCCAGGTGTCTATTAAAAGTAGTCGATCCTGTTGCAACATGATCAGTCCTTGTTGGAGCAGATATGTTGCAAGTGAAGGTATTTTGTACAGGTTTGAGCTGCATAGAATGAGCCAGTGCAACCAGATTTTTCATACCATCAACGATTATGGAGATACAGCTGGATTCTAAGCGACAAGTTTCAGATGGGTTTAGCGTAAATACACGACAGGCCACTGCAGGTTGAAGAAATTCAATGCCACATGCCAGTTAGATACGAACTTAACATTGCACTCGTGATTTTGGTTAATTGATCTTTATCTTTGTTTACATTGACCCATTTTTAAATCTCGAAGATCTCTCTTTTGACAGACTTCAAGAAGAACGAGAAGTTTTGATGTTTTGTGATTTACATGGTCATAGTAGGAAGAAGAACATATTTATTTATGGATGTGAAAATAGGTGAGATTTTTCAAAATGATGAAAATTTTGTTCAGATGAATAAAAAAAGATATTTTTTAACGATTTCATTGAAGAAATGATTGTTAGTAGGGATCGAGTGTCGTGAAATATAGAAAGGGAGCAAGCTTTTGAATTGTAAGAGTGTTTTGAATCTTGCTATTTTTTGGATATTCCTCGAATTTCTAGTTAATAAATTTGGTGGAAAGCATTAAGTAGGCCGGTTAGATAGCAATACAATATAAATAGAAATTGAAACCAATACAGAAGCAGCATTTGTTTAATTATTTGTTTGTACAGTTGTTACTCTGCAGTTTAGATCGTATGTAGTCGAATTTCAAATGATGTGAAACTAAAATTGAAGAAAATAAGTGGTAAAATGTTTGTAAATCTTTAATTCTTCGTGGTAACCCTGAATATCACTTTGTTGCGAAAATGAAGACAAGCTGATGATAATTTACCATTTTTAGGGGAGACAAACTGAAAAGATTTTGGGAAAGAGTATTTCCACACATGTTGGCAAAGAATGCAAAAGACAAGGTATGTAGTGTAAACGATTGCTTTCGTATTATCCCACTCTCACAAACAGGGATGGCACCAGAAGTCTTCCGACAGGGGGCTGGAGCTTCCGACAGAGGGGCTAAAGTGACTAAGAAATGCAGTTTTCGTACGTGATTTTGCCAAATTTCCTCCGACCAGTCCCAAAGTTTCCTGCGACGGGGAGACTAGATGTTTGCTACGGAAGGAGGCTGCAGTCACCCGTAGCCACCCCTGACAGTCACCCGTAGCCCTCCCCTGACACCACCACTGCTAACAAAATATTTAGTCAGGGTGAAATCACCTCGTATGATACTGCCACAAAATAAGAAGAGCCTTTAAGACTCTTTGTTTTGCATTTTCTCTTTTGTCTTTTCAGTTTTCAATCAACTATTGCAGATTCAAAGTACAGAAGAATAAAGTACGCATTTACTTTTTAGTATCACATCTTATTTGCTGCATGCATAGTAACAATATAGAATTATATCTGACTACAAATTCAGCTGTCCGCCTAAAAGTTCAGTCTGAATATTTGTTTTAAATGTATGCAGCTTCACTCAAGGTCAAATTTGCGAAGTCTTTTATAGTGTTGCTGACACTGTTATCAAACTAATTCTTCTGGCTTCTTTTAATTTCATTTGCTGGAGAGAATTAGACATTCTATCGTAAGAATAAATTTTCAATCTTTTAACGAGATTTTGATCGTTTACTCCGCTTCGTTTACTATTTTTATGGCAGGAAGGAACTGGCAGAATATTCATGTGGAACTTTGGAATTCCGAACAGTATTACCATGGAGGTAACTTAAAGATTCTTTATCAACCGACATGCATTGTAGCCCAATTTGTATGGTGGCTCAATCTCCATGCTGCATGAAAATGATTTTGTGATGTCGCTCAATACTAACTTACTGTAATTGCAGCTCTATTTCCAGTCATATTTTTCCTTACTTATGTTAAAGGCAGTGTAACTTGATAACGGGCTCAGCTAGAAATGTCGTATTTTAAAAAGCTCTGCTCAAGGTACGATTAATTCTATTCTTGAATGTTAATATTTATATCTAGATCGTACAACACGCTTACAGTAAGATTGTTTGGTGCATTAAAGGCAGTTTGTCTATATAGATACATCGCCTTGGCCACGTGAAATTTTATGTGATGCCTTTGAAAGACTAGCTGATGATTTAGCCAAATCTCTCTTTTAATTTACAATATTATCTAGATTATCCTTTCCTCTGTTTGCATGTAAGTCCTATGCCACCCGCTAAGATTTATCGAAAATGCCAGTAAACTGTAAGAATATAGTTACGTTTCGATTTTCATTAGCTATTAGCCCTCAAGATAACTCACCATTTTCAATTTGCACCTGTAGGCTTCGTTTTGTGGAAGTTCTCTTGGAAACAGAAAAGGCTATCATTTCTCTGTTGCTGATTATGAATCAATGGCTTATCACTTTTGTGATACGTTACTTGATTATTGTGATCCTGATCGATCAAAGGTATGTACTACCATTTTCTGTTCTTCATTTAGTACTACTTGGGATAGAGCATACGTTAAGAAGTAGACCTTATTGCCGTGCAGCAAAATGTGCTCAAACAAATGATTCGTGCTTGTGAATAAGGGAATGTTTAAATAAAGACTCTAGCGAAACTAGTTTTCTTTTAAGTAAAAAGGTGTATTTTGGAGATTTGATTTGATCTATGATCGAGCAATTTTTTCTTGTTTGATTTCATTTCATTGTAAATTCTTTATGCATGGTAGCCCCATCAACCAAGGAAGGCTAGTTTTCAGGGGGCCATGCAAAACTTAAAACCTAAAAATACAATATATTAATAAATATAAAAGAAAAATCTACAGTTCTACCATTAGGACAAAATGAAAAATTAAAACAGTTATTTCCTCTGTTAAACAGGGCGTGAATAGCCCTATTTTACACGCTGATGATGGGTCTTGGAATGGATCCGAAACGTCCTAACCAATTATATCACTTGGATTTATCAAATGGATTCGTCCTAATTTATGTTATGTCACCTTGATTTATCTTAATTATACTGGCCTTGATTACATCAGGTTAATCAAAGTTATCTTTGAAAATGGTGTGCTGAAATTACTATAGAATATGATTCTTTTGTCGTCGTTCTTGCTCTCCGATTTGCTGTACAGCTGTCATGAATTTTTGTGGTTGGTCCTCAGGTATACGTACTAATAAATGGTGTTATTGATCATTTTTTAGTTTTACGCTGTGCTATCTGAAATCGAAGGAGTCATCAAGCTAGCCATTTTAGCCAAACTACAAATCACACAAGGCAAGGAGGACGATGATATTGACATTGACAGCAGCTTGGATTTATTGTCCGAAATCGAATCAGATTCTGGTGGATCGGACAGCTCAGTGTCTGATGGATTGCCAATGCAGTTATTACATGCAAGCGTGCCTGAGGTATGTTGTTGACATCTTTGTATGGTTTTCTGTTAAATGTTAGGTGATTTGTAGGTATTGAAAGAGTGTTGCGAAGCAACGAACAATCTTCTTGTATGCGTCTTGCACAATGTTTCATTGATAGATAAACAATTTAAGCATTATTAATTGCGCTACGATCAGAGCTTTGTTTTATACGACGTTTCGGGTGTAAACCCATCATCATGTCATTTGATAATGGGTTTAAGCCCGAAACGTCGTATAAAACAAAGCTCTGTTCGCAGTGCAATTAATAATACTTCATTTTTGTTTATTTATTGCAAAGCAAACATGAGGAATTTTATATCTTTTTAATGTCACGAGAAACTGACATTTGTTTCACTGCTCAGTTGCCTGTAAACCGCACTTTATTTTTTGTTAGAAAGCAGAAATTTCTTAATTGCTATCATCATAGCTGTGGACATATGTTACAGTAAAATGCGACAAATAGCACTGAAACGATTGGAGAGTAGAGGTGGTGCATATTCAAAAGGTGAATTGCGTTAATGATTATGTATAATGGAATACACTGCTGTGTCCTCAAAAGCGCGATGCATCTTCGTAAAGCGTAAAATGCTCCTTGCTGCTACGCTATCTTTTCCATAGTCATCTATTGATAATCTTCTAATAATGCTGACAATGCTGATCGTAGGGCCTGCTTGTGTTCAACTGTAAAACGTTGTATTTTTTTTTTAATTTTATACCTGCTTATGAATTAAGGATTGACGCAATTATCTCTTTTGTAGCTGGCTTTTGCCGGACAGGCCTAGCGAAAAAAAATAAAAGTGAAACTACAAAAAAGAGAAACCAGAAATCAGAAGACCTCACTAATTAAAGATCCTCTTTATCCAATTATTAGACAAAAATACTCACCCCAAACACTTTAGGATCTGCTCAAACATGTTTCCCGCTATCAGCGTTATCCTAGGGGCATGTCCCTATGATATTTTATTGGCCTAGGTAGATAGATAGCTTTGCTTCAAAGTTTATCCTTTTCCCAGAAGGAAAAATCTTTAATTTGATTCAACAGTTAAGATGTCATTGTTTATTTCAGCATCAGTGCTTCAAAATCATTAATGCCTCTTTTGAATTTATAGCTGTCAAGGAAGAAACGTCTACGAACAAAGAAAGAGCGAAATCAGAGCAGATCGAAACATTCCAAATCGAAAGAAAATGGCACATCTAAAGTGCAAGAAGATGAATCTACCGTAAGTACTGTTTGAATATTTTGTCGCACAGTAACAGGCTGAAAAAGGTTTCTTATTTCAAATGCACAAAGGCTAATTTCAAGGTAGAGAGGTTCCCCTTTAAGAGTCTTAAAAATGATGTTCAGCCCCATTATTTGTTTTGGAAGAATTTTTATTGACTTAAGTACTTGGTAACTAATTGGGGAGGGGAATCAAACTTTAACGACCAACTGGCTGCAAAATGAACTTAAAGAGTCACTGCTAACCATGATCCTTTGTGGCGCCAAATTCGACTTTCGTATTATCTGAAAGTCGTATATGGCCTAATAAACTTGCCTTGCTTTTGATTCGGCGAATAAGGATTATTTTTGACAATGGGTCTTAAGCATAGACAAAGGTGTAGAGTCCAAATTTTGATATTTTTCTTTATCCAATTTCAAAAGGGGCCAAAGCAACGGGACATACCTCCCATACCTTGCACGTGCCGTCTCCAGTTGTTTATTTGTGAATAACAAAGAATTGGCGCAAAGCCTAATGGTTAGCAGAGGGTCTTTAATAACAGCAATTAAAAATCAACTTTGCTACACCTGCACTAAGAACCTATGTTCCATCCAAGTGAGACAGGTTCTTAAATACAAGGTGCATAATTTTGGAAAAACAGGCTCTAAGTTCTTATTTTATTTGGTTCTTATATGCGGGGATTTGCTGTAATTTCATTGTGCTATCGGAGGAATGTATTTTCTGCTTTGGCGCCTTCACTCGGAAAAATTTTGTGATGTTGCTCAACTTAGACAGTCAACCAGAAAGTTAAGTTAAGTTTTGCCGGAACCGTAAATGTAAAGTTATGTAAATTACAGGGAATTTTACAGGTTTACTTTCATTGCAGACTTACTTTGATATGTCAGCTATAGTTGCTGTTCTGCTAAACTTTGCCGTTTGGCTTTAGTTCCACACAGCAACGGACTGTTGATAAAACAAAATTTGCATTTTCTTCTCTTCCTATCAGGTGGCTTCAATTCAAAAGGAATCGAGATCCTCAAGAAATGATCGCAAAATCTTGGAACAATACAGCGCTGGTTCTACTAAGGTAGGTTTCTCTTCAGGCCATTAATCCAGATAATCATGGTATGTTTCATGACGTCATGTGTGAACCAATCTCTACGAACAACTTAACGCAACTTGTAGAATCGTCATTTTGTGGCACTTTTTCGTCGTCAAACAGTTACCAGGCTGCTTTAGCAAGAAGACTCGAGTCAAGATAACGCCAGCATAATTCTTTTGTTCGAGGCTGTGAATTACAAAGAGAAAATCAACTTCAAAACTTTTGCAAGTCATGAGAGACTTATTGTACGTTCTATTCTGAAACTGACAACCTGAAAAGTATACTTTTGAAGGCCGCACTGCAAAAAATAGGACGTCGAGAAGGGAAGCAAAATGCAATGTGAGCACATTCACAAATGATGGAAATGCGAGAATAGAAACTAATCTTAGGAACTTTGTCTGTCGGTGAGTAGCTTTCTGGGAGAGAAAAGGCTGGAAAATTAGAATGCTCTAAAACATGCAAAAGTAGCTGCGTTTTCAAAGACGTCCGCGTCTTGCTGCTAAAAGAGCCTACTGACTTGTTGAATTCTGAATCAATGCCCTCTCAGATATTTCTTTATATGCTTGTTTGATCAAACTGTGTGTGTGGACATGCATGAATATCTAGGAATATATATTCGTTATATTCTGCATGTCCATATATCATGTAGCTTGTTTCAGTAGGTTTTTTGAGCTGCATAAAATCTAAGCCGTCGATTTGAGCGAAATTTTGCCTATCATCAATAGGCAGCAGACTACTCTCTGTTAGAATTTCATTCGTCGCCAAAACGATTTTTGCCTTAGGCACTTTAATTTCTAGTAAAAACTGGCCAGTATTTTGATCTGAAATTTGTTAGTAGCATTCTTCTGCACTTAACAGATTTTTAACGAACTTTATGAAGTGACATATTTGTTGCGCAAAATTTTAAAGGTGTATCGACAAACACAGAGCGCAAAGGATCCCTTAAAGATCTCTTGGAGACAAACCTCCACTGCAGTTATTTTGCTCGGTGGCCAGCATGCTTTCTCACGTGTACACGTATGTGTTGGAGAATATTAGGAGGAGAAAATTGCGCTGGTCGTCAATCAAAACTACTGCAGTGGAAATAGCGTAATCGCTGACTGTGCCTTTGGGATCGACCCTCTTTGAAAGACGCACTGTAGGAATGTGAGTTAGGCCACTGCTACACGAAATTTGCTTCTCTCGCGTCGAGTTTTACCAAAATCTAGGCCATGTGTATCTTTCGTTTGTAGGGACGCATCGGTTATACTAGGCGAGAGTCTACTCCACACTATGCAAAAGACAGAGTTGTTGAAAAGACTAAATTGAAGGTACGACATTCTTTGATAATGAAAGTCTTTGATAGAAAATTATGTTTCAAAAATCCAGACACTTAAATTTTGTGTCGCGGAAAATTTTGCACCATTTATTTCATCGGATCGACAGATAGAACATCAAACTACTTTTGTGGCTGTGATAAAAATTTTGTTGCGAAAATATTCCGTTGAGCGCCAAGATGTCTTAAACATAAGTACTTTAACATTTCAAAAATTTCTTAGAAGTGATCGTCTTTAATAAATAGAGAGTTCCTTTAAATTGATTTGAGAAATGATGAAGTTCGATGTACCTTTTCCTGCCAAAATTATTTAAAAGATTTATGAATTCTTGCAAAGGTCGCGATGCTGAGCGTTCCCACTCAACCTTTACTATTGAAAGTGTCACTATGTAATTCAACATTTGAGAGTTTGAAAGGCGGCAGTTCACAATAATATCACTTTCTACTATTTCACAGCAATCAATTAAAGATTGGAAGATTTCTAGGCACTCGATGTAAGCTTGGAAAGTGCTTATATTCATATCATAATTGATTGCTTCTGTTACCGACGAAAAGGCTGCAAAAATCGCTGCTTTCAAATTAATTGAAAGTAAGGGTTAATATGTAGTACAATCTCTCTATATTTATTTGACAAAGTGCATTAGAAATGTCAAAACTGACACTGAGAACAGCAAATAAATCTTTCATGACGAAGATCTGAGTCTTTGTGTTGCAAGTGGCATGGCACCGTACCCTTTTAGTCACAGACAAAATTTGCGTGCAACCAACAATTTTTTCTTGAAACAATTATTCAAGACTAAATTCTGAATTCCTTTATTGTTTCAGAAAGAGTACCTGGAAGTTCTCACAAATTCATTTGTCAACAGTGGAGCTGATGAATTCATCGATCTTCAAGGTAATCATGATTTTTCAATGCCGGCGCAAAATCAAGGCACCCTGTTTACAGGGTGAGTGAAATGTCTATCACGTATTTCTACGTTCCCTAGACTGATTGTATAGTCATAGTTATCACTATTGCTGGACTGATGGACGCTCAAACTACGACTCATGTCCTTACGCTTCCAGACATGAATATGGCCTAAATCACATGCAGTTTTTTCGCAAAACCAACCACACCAAAAAGCAGTCTTCCTGGAGTGCTACACTCTAAAACAAGCTATCAGTACTTAGATGGATGTTTCTTCGAGCTATTTAGCAAAGAGCTCCTACCTACAAGTGATATTTTGGTTATTTGGGGGCGCAAAAGATCTCCTAAATTCTTTTTTTTATCCATATAAAATGCTTACAATACATGTTTACCTACTCTACATATTAATACTATACAACTGCACAACACTACAGGGACAATAACGTGAGGAGCAAAATGGCATGGCTACCCCACGTTCTTACATATAACACTACTAGGACAATACACAAAAGAAAACCAAGAATACTTGTAAACTAATCACTGTACGCTAACTACAACCTAAATCAATTAAAATGAACGCTTGCAGCAAAAGGACTGTGGGAAAGGAGTTTCAGAACAATTTCCCTGCTTCCCACCTAATTCCTAAATTCGTTCGGTACTTCGAGATTTTGATCGTTGCGGCCGTTCAGTTTAACGCGCTTTTGTTTGCCTTTGGCAGGAAGTTTGAATTGAAGAAGAATCAGCCAATCCGACCACGTTATTCAAATAATTCCTTGTGATTGGTCGGGGAACAGATCTGTGCCCACAGGAAATTTTTGTCCGGTTTGAGAACCGTTGGGAATTAAGGCCCTCACTGGAGCGACAACAACAACATAGATTCAATTAAATCAAATGAGCGTAAGTTGACGACCCTTATGGAGTGAGGCTAGTTCAACAGGGCGGGGACTCGAACTATCAAACTACCAACGTTAAGATTTGTGGTCAAGCGTGCTACAGTAAAAATCTGCCTATAATGCAGTAAAACTCCGCAAACAAGAACATAGGAAAATAAGAACCTGCAGACTGATTTTGTGGAAAAGATGCCCAGATATAAGAACCAAATACAGACTGATTTAGTTCAATGTTCTTATGAGATGGTACACTTGATTAAGAAAGTTCATCAAATCAGTAACAATCTATGGACAACTGAACACCTCCAACAGTTTCAGGAATATGCAAATTCTTTTATCTAGCTGTATGATTTAAATAGCTTTGTCAATAACAAAAATACCATACCTTCTGATATTGAAATGCAGTTATTATACCCTTAAGTATATTTAACACATATTGTATACTGTAGCTAAATATCCATCATAGTCATAACTGTCCTTGTGATAAGAACCAAACCCTGTAAATATCATAAGTACATCATTTATAAGAACCTATCCTGTCTGTCTTTTTGAAAAATATGTTCTTGTTTGCGGGGTTTTACTGTAACCTAAAATTTTCCACGTCAGCCTGACTACGTTCTTATAAGTAGGCTATTTTGTAGGAATGGGGCTGTTCAGGTTCTTAAACTTGTTCTTGTTTCTTTCAGGGCCTTCAGGTACTGACTACAGTGTCTTTCTAGACTGATTGCGATGGGTCCCAGTAATCGCTTTTCAAAACGAGACTATTACACCAGACCGAACAAATGCTATAAAACCTTTAGTTTTCATGTACCATGAAGCTATGAGTATATTTTTGGGGCCTAAAAATGTCCCAAATTTAGTATATTTTTGGGGTCTAAAATGTCCTAATTTTAGAATATTTTTTTGGGTTTTTGGAAATATACTGTTTCTGATTCCCCCGTCACATACCAATGGAAATCCCCCTTGAGGGTCACAGGATCCAATACTTTGCCAAAAATATGTTATGATCGTCGCTGCCCAATGTAAAGATTACTTGCTAAACTACGTCCTCCACTCACAATGCCGAAATATGCTTATACCTAGAGCTAATTGATTCCTAACGGCATTCCGAAAATAAGAGATTATTATCATCCTCTCTAAAAATTTCTCGCTTGTCTATGTCCACGTTTCATGACGCCCCTTTCCGAGTTAAGTTGCCGAAAAATGTGCTTATGCCTGGAGCTGACAGGATCCTAACGGCATTCCAAAAATGAGAGCTAATCCGCTTCAACTAGCTAAAATAATCTTGCAAATCTAAATCCCATTTCATAACGCCCCCTGTCCCAGAAAAGTCCTTGGAAGATTTCCGTATGCTTACAGCTAATAGGATTCTAACGGTCCTCTAAAATAAGATATAATCTTGTTTGATCTCTCCAAGAGTATCTCGCTAATCTACCGGGTGTCCTTAAGATTTCGTTTACCCTAGAGATAAGAATATAGCGTGAGTCCATTCAAAGTAATTCTTAAAACATACCTTGATAGCTAGCTTGGACATAGATACCTCGTTTGTTGATATCGGTGCGTTGAATGTGAAGATATTAATCTTCAAAGGACAAGTTTGCCTCCACCTCTAAACCAGAGCTTTAACGTTTTGGCCTAAGCAAAGTTTTGAAGCACGTTGAATAAAATCAACAGAATTTGATACAGGAGGAGAAAATCTAAAGATGGCACAACGGATTTGTTTTACGAAATATTATGTGTCACTTATCATCAAGGGAGCTCCAAAATCAGCTTCATTCATCTCAGTATCAACAATTTAGTTTACACATACTGTTCATATGTGATTCTCTTTAGTGTCACCACACTTTTGGCATCGTCGAATCATTCCTTTAAAAGAATTTTTTGTTAGATCTCTTGAGATCAAGTTGATCACGACGCATCTTCGAAGCTGCTTTCCCGGGCGGGTCATCAACCAAAGAGACGACACCTTTTGGCCCCCAAGATCTCTAGACCTTCTTTTCTTGAGCCCCGAGAGATCTGATAACAAATTCTTTCCAAAGAATGACTCGACGGTTCAAAGACTGTGTTGATGCTCAAGGGAGTACTTTCACCGATGAATAGTATAATCAAAATGAATTGTCGATATTGAGATGAATGGAGCTGATTTCGGAGCTCCCTTGAGGATAGGTCTCACATGAACTGTAATTTGTAAAACAAATATTTTGTGCCGTCTGTCTTTAGTTCTACCCCTCGTTCTTCAAATATTGTTGATTTCATTCACCGTGCTTAGAAAATTTGCTTAGGCCAAAACGTCAAAGCTCTGGTTTAGAGGTGGAGGTAAATTTGTCCTTTGAAAATTAATATCTTGGCTCTCAACGTAATAATATCAAGAAGCTATCGAGGTATAATAGGACCCGAATAGACTGTGCTCCAGTACCTCGCATTGCAGGCAACGAGGACGTAATTTGGCAGATCCCATGAAGAAAGCAGAGTTCTACGATGTGAACCCGCCATGAGATGAAGGCTTAAACGGTCTGCGAATAGCATTAACTACAAAAGAGGTTTCATACGGTCCTAGCAGAGATTAAGAACCCTTTTGAAAAAGTTAACAAAGAAGCTTTGCATGTACAGGTAGAGGTCTTTTGGTAAGAGGCTGGAAAGTGATACAGGAAATTCGTGGGTTTTACTGGCAGGAGGCAAAAAATCCCTTTAGGGCTTGAAGTTTTTGACTGTGTTTGTGAGTTTTTTTCTGGTTTGTAACTTCAATGATTCTTGTTTATGTTGAATTGCCTTAAATATCCTATGAATGTCATGCAGAAATTGTTAGCTCTTAATTGTTTATCAGTTTCTTATTTCTTCTTAGTATTTTGAGTTACTTCAAGTTCCAGCTTTTGAATCTCTTCAAAATAAAGATTTCAGTAACTGCCCAAATTTTCTTGCTTTAAAAGTGCTCATTGTCTCGCCAGGGCTGCAAGAAACCTTTTCCTTTCTGGGACCATGAATGAGAAAGTGAAAATCAATGAAGTTTCTTCTTTGCAAACTATTGATTCGTTGTCACTGACTGCTCTCTTTTTTTGCTGGCTATGCACGAAAAAAATACTTCCACTGCTATATGTAAAATACATGCAGAGCATCGGATTCTTTCACAAAATTTTGATTGCGTAAAAGTGATTAAGTTTAGCTTACCATTTACAGCAAAAGCTTTCCAAGCAGCTATTTGAATGTTTCATAAAGTGATTGCATATTTAGTAAAACTGATCGAGGCAGTATTTTATACTGCTCTTTTGCCAGTAAAAACTGAATGATAAAAAGGAGTTGAACCAATTTTCACATTTTACTCTTTCCTTCGATTTCCTTTTTACATCCTTTCATGTTCTTTCTGCCATTTTTGAAAACTTTCTACGACCATTGGTGCTGTGGTCCGCAATTTTATCCATCCCTCTGTTTCACACTTTAAGCTTTAAACTGAGTACAAAGACCAGCATCCTTTGCAGGATGTCAGTGACTTTGCTCTCCACAGCTTCCAAAGTAACTGACTGTACCAAATTCACAAAAACAAAAGCAAACGATAGCAAAAGCTGCTGGTCTTGGTACTTCCTTTAGGCTCAAAAACTTTCATTTCATTTTGAAACGTAAGACCATATCACCAAATTTTCTAATAGAGGGACATATTTATCAGTCTGCGTCAAATATTAATGGTCGCTCCGTTGGAAGATGATTTAAAGTCACGCTACAGGAGGGTGAGGACAAAAACGTAGATTTTGTGTATCCAGTTTGACTATAGGACGGAAATTCTAGTTTATTCAAGAGTATGATTTTGTAGGGAAAGAAGGAACAAAGGAGGCAAAAGTTACCTTATTGCTGCTCACTAAATCTGCATGGACAGGGGAGCTGTAGCAGCATGTAGGTTATGCTTGTCTCTAATTGGTAATGCGATTAAAGCGAGCTATGGGAAGGGGGGAGGGGGAATTTTAAGGAAAGAGCGTCAAGGCTCTTTTTGGATAAAATCCCCACTTTAGTAGATATGTGGGGCTCAATTGCTTAAGTGCATTGTGCTAAGGAAAGGTGTTACTTGCTATGATACCAGTGCACTAAGCCCTGGAGTGAGAGAAGACTTAGCTAAGGGAAACAAGGACAAGACGATTGATTAAACTCTTAAAGGCATCTAGCTTATAACTAATTGGGAAGACAGTGCTACAATTTCGAACGAAATTCGTTGAGACAAATGAGTATCATGTTCAAAGATGCCCTTGCTACAATTATGCTTTTTCCTTCACTGCTAAAGGCCCCCTCTCCCCTTTGCAATGTTGGTCGATTGGAGAACACATACTTGTGAACTCATCTATGCCATTTCTATCAGCTTCCAACATTGCAATGGGGAGCGGGGGGATCCTCAAGTTAAAATTTCCTTCAAACAGCAAAGTGCTCGGGATTTTAGGAAGGAGAGCCGAAATTCTTGGAATTGATATGTCAGAATAAGAGATAGTTTGAGTTTTTGAAGCTGAAGCACAGTGTATGTTGTAGGTAAGGCTAGATGTGGTGGGACGATTGGCTGTCAGGGGCTCAGAAATTATTCTTTTGATCTCCCGGGAGCATACTGGGCAGATTTCAATTATGGTAGGTATCATATCGAGAAATATGCTTCTTTCTAGAAATTCTACTTCCTCATCAAATCGCCCCCTTTCAGCACAAACTCTATCAGTTCCAAACCTGTTATGCAATGAGAGACATTGCGCCCATTTAGCTGTGCAAATGGAGCATTTGGCAATATTTCAGGCCTTTCAGAATATTTCATTTGACGATAGTTTTGGTTTCGTATATCATTTCACGCCCGGGACTCGCTCGTGCCTGTTCACATTTTACAAAGTTTTTAGATGATCCTCAGATTAGAGGTAACGAAGTTTTGAGAACCGTAACCTACTTTCTTCATAATCGCATCCTTGAAGTTTGCCCACTCAACCACAAGGGTTAATGGTATCAATACTCTGGAGTTATCGCTTTTTTATATTGTTTGCTCACAAAATGTTTCCTACTTCTAAAGTTTGCCAATTGATTTCTAAACTTTAAGACAAGGTCAATTTGTTTCACTGAGCTGTTCTCCTCTCAATGATAATTGTACAAAATAATTGAGCCACGTAGATATTACTCTTCAATATCTCTTCCTTCAAAACTTTGATATGTGACATGTTGCTCTTGCAGTGTTCTCCCCTCGGCTCGTTATTAATTAGATAAAAAGATGATTAAATTTTGTCTTATTGCGTCAAATATTTTTCCTTCTTCCAAAGATTGCCAGTTGATTTCCTCCCGAGTAAGTCATTTTAAGAAGTTACTGTTCATTCAAATGTTATCTTCTTTGCCCATTGAATTAACTTTAACTTTCTTTATTAACTTTCTTGATAAATTTGCTTTCTTGAAATCTTTCCTACTTGCAAAACCTATTAATTGATTTCTGCCCCAGGTAGCTTCACTAAACCAGAAAACTGTGAAGCGTGACAGTTTGTTCGATTTAGAATGCTTTCTCTGTCCACTCTTTATCCATTTAAAGATTGATTGAAGAAAATTGGAAAGATTTCGCCAACTTACCATCCCTGGTTTAGACATAGACGAAATGGGTTCGGATACACTGTGCAGATTGATTATGTTTGTGAGCAAAGATCTACTAAACTTAGTTGAAACATAATCATCATAGAAGCAACAATTTCATTCATCAATGCAACAAAGCATTTTGATTGAATGGAATAATTAGAAAGTAAACAGCAGCAACCCCTTCCCATATCATTATTAGTTTTATCAGGATAGCTTGATACCAAAAAATCAACGTAACCTTGAGATGTATGAACCTGATTGGATTGCACATTAAAGAATTTTAGGGTTTTGTATTATTTGGTACAAAGCTACCTTGGGTTTTGCCTTGTTTTCCCTTAAAGTATTAAAAGTTTTGAGTGCCATTGAAAGTAGGTACCAGACGACCTTGTGCCTTTTCCTGCTTTGGATGGCACAATAGAAAGTAACAAATTTTTGTATTTAAATTGTTTTAATTTTGATAGAAAACAAAGATTGATTAAAAATTTCTTAATTTATCTCATTGCCTAGAACACGTTTCGTATTTCCAAAATGTGCCAAGTGACTTCTGCCCTAGCAAGCTTCTGTAAACAAGGAAACTCTAAGAAATTTCAATTTTTTCGATTTCGAATATTATGTTCTCTGCCGACTCTTTATCAAATTAAGATCTTGATTAAAATTTCCTCAATGTATCTTATTCCCGAAAAAATGCCTCGTAGTTCTAAAATGTGCCAACTTACTTCTGCCCAAGGAAGCTTCACCAAACACGGAAACTACGAGAAGTGATCATTTGCTCCTCCAGGCTCCTATACGAACTTTTGAATTCTGTGTAAGTACAAGAAATGTTGCATAAGCGAAGGGAGGGATATACCGATGAAATTGGGAAGAGTGTTATCACGAAAGCAAGGGAAGGATGGGGATCGCGTGAAGGAATGATGACCATGTATATTGTACATTGCAGCAGGCCTCGTGGCTCCTTTTGAACCACTGAATTCTCTAAAACATAAGAAATGTTGCAATAGCAAAGAGTGGAATACACAAATTCTATCATTAGATATGGTTATGGTGGAAGCATTAAATTTCTTTCCAACCTCGATCTGACATTCAATGTGAAACAGAGTCTAGTACAGTATTCTTTGGCCTTTAATTGTGTGTGGTGTACAGTTAGTTGTATGTAAGATATAGTCGTATAGTTGCGTGTCTTTATGTTCAGGCCCTGGGGTTGTCGTTGTCCTTCGCTCCCCTTTGCATCGTCCCTGTAATATTGCATAGTAGCTAAATAGGTATAGTAGAATGTAAAATTTGTTGTAAATTTCTTATATGAATAGAAAAAAAGCAGAGGGAGGATAGAGCTTGTCAATTGAAAACATCGATGAAAGTATAACCATGTTTTTTGCAGTCGTGAGTAGGCTTCCAGGCTACAGTACAAATGTTTTGAAAGTCTGCGATAAAGCAAAGTTTCTTCCGTCTCAAAAGAGGTCGACATGAATAGATTGAAATCTTTGCTGAAAGTGAGTGGTTAGGTATTGTATTAAAGGCCACTAGAGCATGGCGATCATATCAGTTTCATGCTATTTGAATGCAAAAGATGAATTTACTCTCAGACGTTTTTTATTCAGTTTCCACTCTTCCAGTTGAGTAGCTGTGTTGAATAAAATATTTGAAACTGAGTAGTACTTAAAAGGGCATTCCCAAGGGCATTCATGTCTAAGCAGATCCGTTGGTAGAGATATGTGTTTCCTCTTTACCTAGGACTTAAACCCATTCAACATTTGTTTACGTTTTTGTACAGTTAATATCAAAGTCTGCAAAGTTTTGACTAGTTCTGCCATTTTCATCTTCTATGCATTCAAATCCACACAAGGTTTCAGCAAAAGTCACGGTTCCACAGTTTTTAGCAGTAGGAAGGTTTGCATTTTGATGCCATACTTGAGGAAGATTTAGTAATCTGCAAGAAACCTGGGGACTTTTTTGGTTATTTTGGCAACTGCAACTGTTTTATAAATTCCAGGGCTACATACAAATTGAGGAGTTAAAAATCTTGTTATTTTGACTTACGAGTGAAGTGAGGAAAGCTCAACCAAGGAAATTAATATCCAAAGAAAGGTGTGACCTTATCTGGACTCAGTGAATACATTTCCTTCTAACTCTGTGACCAACACAGGTCTCTATCCAATAAAAAGTTGGTAGTTATTTGGGATCATCTTCTTTTTTTATAGCTCTAATCCAGTTTTTAGTGTGGGTAGACTGTATGCTTTTATCAGTTTAAATCCTTGAAAGTCATCTGACATGTGTAACTCTGTAGTCATATTGAGAGTTTGACTTTGGCCTAGTTTTTCTTCCTCGTTACTCCTTGAACTTTGTCTGAAAGGAAAGGCTGGCAAAATTTGACAGAGCTTTGTTACAACAAATCATTGCTATGACATGGTACAGCTCATTTTTCACAACGAATCTTACTGGCCCTTTTTGTTATTGAGACAAGCAGTGTGTAAGCGACTGGCAGTATATTAGGCGTGAAATTGAATCAGGCAGACCCCGTTTCTTCCCTTCCGCACCTACGACATTGCATCGTTCTCTCTGGCAATGAACCTTTTAGCTATTCTGCAAAAGAATCTGAATGGCACGATATTTTGATAGCCTCACCCCATAAGGACCCTCAAGCTATGTTCATATCGTTACGTTGAATTGTTTTTGTTGCTTTCGCTCCACGGAGAGCTTTATTTCCCTGAGGTGTAAAAAAGCAAAGAATAAAAATCTGAGATGACTTTCTGTTGCTCCGTCGTCTGTTGTACAGAATTTGGCTCAGAGGAAGGCAGTTTTTGCGATTATGGCAAGAATCATCCTGTACCAAAGTACTAATACCGAGTTTCATGAAACAGTAGTTCCAGAAAACTGATTTTGAGGCATTTTAGACCTTCTGATCGTCGTGAGAAAAAATTAGCAGATGACTTAGGCCTAATAGCTGAATTCTACAAAAGAATAGGAATCGAAAGATAACTTGATACAGTTCGAATATACACAATAGTGATCGAAGCTCCACTGCTACTTAATCGAGCTCATTGTAAACAGCGAAAAGGTTTCATTAGGGAGCTAATCCGTTTCTGCAAGCGTAGGGACATGAGTCATACTTGTAGTGTTCAGGCAAACAGCGAAACTACGAAATCATGCCGTTTTTGGCCTTCCCGGCATCAAATGAAGACGATTTTGAAAACGGCACGATTTGAAAACTGCATGAAACGTTTCAGTGTAAGCGCTTGAAAACGGAACGATTTCGTTACGGATTCAAAGAGAGACAAAGGAATAATCTGCCTCCATTCCAATCAGTAGCGAAATCGTTCCGTTTTTAAGCGTTTACACTGAAACGTTTCATGCAGTTTTCAAATCGTGCCGTTTTCAAAATCGTCTTCATTTGATGCCGGTTATGAAAACGTTTCAGTGTAAACGGAAGGCCAAAACGGCATGATTTCGTACCGTTTTCATTTGAAAACAGTATCGTGTAAATGGGGCCTAAGAGTACCTCTTGATCGAGAGTCTTTTGCAGTGTGGCTGAAAGATCCTTGAATACCTAATATATTATTCAGTATACGAAAGGAGTATTGAAAATTTCATGACGTTTGATAACACTTCTGGAGACGAGAAGATGTTTTCTCAAATCAGGTTTGCCAAAATTGCTTTAGCAAGCCTAAAAATCTGAAAATTTGTTTTGTAGTTAGAAGCAACATTAGACTTTCCTGCTCATTTTACTCTTTGATACATTAAGTACAAAAATTTTCGGCAAATAGAATTTCGGACAATAAACTTCGGCGAAAATATTTTCGGACAAATTTTTTATATTTCGGACAAATTAATTTTCGGACAAAATTTGGACAGGCCTTAAAACCATTAATGCAAAAATCGCATCAGGTTTCTGATTAACTGAAACTAAAACACCTTCATAAAGTTCGCATTAGCCTCTCATCATGTCCTGAAGTCCCTTCTCGCGTAAAATTTCCTAAAAAAGAACAGCAAAGTTCACTAGTTTCCTTGTCTCTATTCGTATGTCGTCAATTTGAAAGAAGATGGTGAGGATATTGTAATTTTTTCGAATGATAACAATTATGCTGGATTTGAAACATAAGTTCTTTTTAAAACTTTGCATGTTTACGATAATCCTTCACGCCATGATTGAGATTCGCTTTCATATTTCTTGTCTCCGTTCCTGTTTTCGTCATTGAATTCACGCTACACATGCGCATATCGGTTAAAAAATTTTCGGCGTGACAAATTTTCGGACAGTACCATATTTCGTACAAATAAGTTTTCGGACAAGTCTTTGTCCGAAAGTTTGTCACGTCGAAAATTTTTGCACTTAATGTATACCGACCGGGTGAGTCAAAAGAAATTTCCGCCTTTGGCAGGCGTGGAATAACAAGAATGTGACCGATGTTCAAAAATGAAATATTAATCTATCAGCCAAAGGCTAACTTCGATGAGACATAATCTTGGTAAAGTAACTCATCTTTAAGGTTCCAAAATTAGAAGAATGCCTGTAAGAGGTTTGTATGGGAATCGAGAATTCCACGGTCCGTTCTGGTCCATGATTTATTTGACACTAAATTTCAATTCAATGCCATTGTCACGCTCAGAATTGAATTTTTAATTTCAATAGCAAGTAAATCACTAACGAAAACTCTAGAAAATCAAATCGATAGCTTTCACAGGCGAATACTGCGCTCACACGTTCTAAATATTAGATGGCCAAAGATTGTAAAAAATGAAGACGTATATGAAAAAACGAAAATAGAACCATGGAGCAAAACAATCGAGAAAAAGCGAATAAAATGGTTTGGTCACCTGATGAGGTTAGACGAGAACACGCCCGCACAAAAAGCATTAAGAGTAGCACTGATGCAGTCCAAAAGACCGCGAGGGAGACCCAAGCTTACATGGATTGAAATGATGAGGAAGCAACTACAAACAATAAATTTGACATGGGAGGAAGCAAGTCACCTGGCAAAGGATCGAGAAAAATGGAAGGATATTTTGAAACGATAGGGGGCAGGGGTGATGGCATTGTGGGGTCTGCTGCCGGGTTTTTCTGGTTTTTTTAGCCTTGTTTGTCCGAAAGAGTTTTTCTAAAACTGTTTTTGCCTTTTTTTAAACTTCTCTTTTCTTTTTGCTCAGTCTCGCTTGACTTTTTAAAGTTTTTCTTTTAAAATGCATGGTTTGGGCTCCTGAGAACTCTGGTGGTGGAATCTCATGGTGGCATCACCCTTGCTACCCTACGAGATGTAAATCTGGATAAACGTTGTGTGGCATTGCCACGTTATATCGTTTATGTATATATAAGTAAATCATGGACCAGAATGGAATGTGGAGTCTATGTTCCCAAACAGATTCTTTTTCCAACATTTGCGTAATTTCTGGATCTATGATATGAATGATATTGCCAAACAAAATTTTCACATCTAAGTTAGCCTTTGACTGATTGCTTAACGTTTTAGTTTCGAATACTGGCCGCATACTTGTATTTCAAAACCTTCCAAACGTATAAACTTTTTTTACTTAACCGGTAAGCGATACAATTTCTCACAGCTTTCATTCTTTTCTAGGAATTCCACACTGCAGATACACTGCCGGAATATCCAGTCTCTACCAGAACCAGAAATCTTGCACAACCTGTGAAAGGTAATAGAAGACAAACCTCTAAAGTATATCTGTCTTTTGGTATTGTTGTACCTATGTATAGTACAGCCCATGCACCAGCTACCATGGTTTTCGTGCCTAAGAATTCTTGTTTACAAAAATGTATATTTTTGATAAGGTTTACCAAAATCTTCCATGCGGCTCAAGGATTCTTGTTTTTATATTTACAAGGCCTGTATTGTAACTAAAATCTGTTTCATTTTAGCTGTTACGCGAAAAAGCTCGCGTATAGAACAGTCAAAGTGATTTGCGTGAGCAGTTTTGCGTTGTCGCGGATTGACTGAAAAGAGTCATTTCCAGCGATCTGGTTTCATTATGTAGAGAAAGGAATACTCCAAGTTTGTGTTATCGATGTTCAACTGCATCGTATTTCGCCGGACTAAAACCTGGAGGAACACTCTGTGTTTTGCTTATTCAGAGCTGTGCATGCGGAATAAGAAAATGGGAAGTATAGGAGGGCCTCTTGGAAAGACTTTGTCCTTGCATCGTAAGGTGCAGCATAGCATAGATTTTTTGCTTTTTTCAAAATAAAGAAAATCCTAATTCTACATTTTTATACTTAAAGAAAATTTAGATTTCACAGTTTTGTTGGTTATATTCCTTGGACGAAACAACTTTCTGGTGAAATCTTTTTCGTCGCAGGATTGCAAAAGCACACACTAGGTATCCGAAACCCAACTATTCTTTTGATCCCTTGGAGACAATCTTTTAATCAAAGTCTCCATGAGATAAACAGGTCTCCTTATGTGTTCGTGCGCACAACGCTGCCCGCAGGCACAAAATATGAGTTCACATTAGTTTCTAGCACCTTTACTGTCCGACAGTGCTTTGATTGCACGCACGTTTTCCCCAACCATTTGTTCGCAGCTGCAGAATATTTTAGTCAGACCTGAGCTAGAATAGTTCAGAATTTTGTAACACGTCAATGTCACAAGAAGTGGAAGTCTGGAACTTGTGTAATGAAGTTGCAGGTGCCTTGTTCTCGTCAGTCCTGTTGAAAAATGAAATGCCATGTGAAAAGGTGCCTTGAGTATCAGGAAGAGCAGAGTTTCACAAAACACTGGCAAGACAGCACTGATTGTTGTAAAAAAAAGATTCTGCTATTCGATATCACAAAGCACTTTGTTTTTCTAAAGATTAGATTTCACTCATCTGGTTGCACTCAGTCAGATCAGAATGACCAGAGAAAGCAAAAGATCGTGGTCGGTGTAATGACAGTGTGAACTCTAATTTTGAAGCTGCAAAACTGTTCGTCATAATCAGCATTGATTCTGCATTTTCAGAAAATTCATTCTTGCTTCGCAAGATAGTTACTTCGGTAAATTAACCGAGAAAAGTGATATCTTGACGACTTGAATGGATGAATTCTGATCTCTTGATAAGAAATTCTTATATATGTTAGGTTCTTGTGATAACGAGGGTTTTCTTGTAGCAAAACTCGTTTAAAAAAGCTTTGCTTAAGAGGTTTTTTACTTCTTACAAGTTAAGAAGCATATTTCCTCACTTTCTGTTTTGACATTCGCTTCCTTGATTCACGGCTATAACTTCCTCAAAGGTGTTTCCTTGTTCTTCTGTCGTCCAGCACCTCTCTTTATCCCGATTTGTAAGCAACCTGAATTTAATCTATTGATCATTCTGTGGCAGTTAACAGTAATTGTAATTAAAACTACATAAAGCAATGCTATTGCCGGAAAAAAGAATTTATGTGGAAGATTTCCAAGAGAATTGTTAGGAGGCGTGTTGATTCTGCTTGTACAGAAGCATATGAATGTTTCCTACATCGCGGTAAAGAAAGTGTCAATATTTAACCCTTTCACTCCCGGAAGGGCCATATGGCCCAACAATATTCGTTGAGAACTGCGAATTTTTCAGGGGGTAAAGCATTTGGAATTTTGATTGATTTGAAAGGTTATGCACATTGCATTTATCTATTGCTTACTGAATCACTGATTATGATACCCCCTGGAAAACGACAATCTACATTAGGTTTTCCTGTTAAGATTAATTTCAGCCGGGCGTGAAAGGGTTAAGATATATGATTTGTTGATATTGAAAATCATCAAGACTTGTTTGCTATTTCTTGATCAAAAGCTTGTAACTGATGAGAAAAGAAGTTCTGATGACTGCTCAACGATTTCTTGGAATCTTCCCTCTCGCACGGAGACGACTCTCCAGTAATTATATATGATTTACCGTGGTTTTTTGATGATGCATACTTTGCATACATCAGTATTATTTCCTTTTGCTATGATGTAAGAAACAAATTTCACATACCTGGTGTTGGAACTGCTGCCCTATCATTTAGGTGGATCTTACAGGAAAATTGACTTCCTGATGTCATATTTGATCTGATGACAAACCAGTTAATATTCCTCAATGATGCTTTCAACTTCCTCATGCATCTTCATGAATACCATACGTGAGGTTCCACTAAACATTTCTCACCTGAATTTTTTAAAGTGAAATTCACGTCTTCCCGAAACACGAAAACCATAATCTCTTTTTTTTGACGTTTACTTCAAACAATCAATTTCCTCACAATTTCTCGGCCTTGCCCGCCGTCGGCAAAGTCACAAGACCGACCAAAACCCTGCTTGCATCACCAGACCTGGACGTCGCAACATTTCCATAATTCTTTAATTCTCTTGAATTTTCTCCGACAGTTTCCCGTACTTTACAACTCAGTCATAGCTGCGCTCTGTAGCTGCGATCCTAATAACAACCTTCACATCAAGCTCGTACGATGGAATGAGCTGCCACTGAAGACATAATCGGCTAGGAAACATGATGTTGACCTCATAATCTCCAGTACGAATATCTACCCTTTATGCTTGCCACAGTGTTTCTCCTCTCGATGTGGATGCGATACCCGCGGCTCTTCTAAACATTTCTTGGTCGGTGTTTGTCTTTACGATCGTACACTCCACTGTCGCAAACATAATCCTCTTTAATTCTTGCTACTGTGCAAAACAATGAATCTGGCGTACCCAGCACAGCGAGTTGTTTAAGCAAATAGTACACTCGACGCAGCTTTCTCAATAGATCTCTTCCTCTGTCATCACCTCAATATCATTAACAGAAGCAAGGCTTTGATGCTACGCATTGATTCCTATCTGTCGTTAAAGCATTCAATGCGGATATCCACTTAATATCATGATCATTTCCCTCTGATTACCACAAATACTCCGTCGTCATTGACCAAGCAGTGATATCCGTCTGCCGTGCATCATGTATCAATGTATACTGTTCATTAGCGGATAGAGTCTTCAAAGAAAACTCTTATGTACTGCTCGCAGAATATCTGCGGGAAAGGTTGAAATTCAATCTCATTGTTTACTTCAACTAGTTAGACGATGGAGGAAGGAAGTTAAGAGTTACAGACTTCGTACTTTCAGTGTGTGACTCAGTTAAAGAGGAACTGCACCTTTTTCAAGTACAAAATTTGGAGTCTTCCTTTACAGTTTTTCGGGTAAGATTCACATGTCTTTTCCGTTTATTCCCGACGTCTGATCGCTTGGTAGCTTGATAGAATTGTGACTTTAAGTTAAGAGCCATTAGTTGTCTTTCAGAGAGAATTTCTATCGAGAAATTTCGTCGTAATAGACTTTGAAAGTTGTTGAGGAACTATAATTTGTTGTTTTTCGGGTAAGATTTACATATCTTTTTTCGTTTATTTCTGGCTTCATATTAGATTGTAAGTTAACAGAGATGAGAGTTCATTAAGAGATTACTTGATCATTGGTGTCAAAAATTTTATCAGGGAATTTCGTCATAATGCACTCGGAGGTTATTAAAGAGCTTTAGGTGGTGTCAGTCCAATATGGTGATGGTGTCAGTCTTGTTGTGCGTCACGTTTTGGAAAGATTACACGTTTTCTTCGTTTGCCTTTGACTCCCAATTAAATAATATTTTGACAGAAATGAGACTTCAAGAAAAGAGCACATAATCATTACGTTGAGAATTTTTGTTATTAAGAAAATTTGTCATAACTGATTGTGAAAGTTGTCAAGCAACTAGAACGTGTTTCAGTTCTAGTTTGAGACTTTCGGGTAAATTTACATGTCTTTTTTCGTTTATTTCCGACGTCTGACTGCCTAATGATTTGATAGAATGGAGACATTAAGGTAACAGCCGTTAGTACTTTAATGTAAAAGCCATTCGTCATAGCCTCGCAAAATGACTTTCACGGAGGATTTCCGTCATTATGGACATTGAAATTTGTTGAAGAACGTTAACGTGTTTCGATTCAAGTTTGAATTCTTGTTGTAAGTTATTTTCGGGTAAATGTTACACGTCTTGTTTCTAATTTCGACGTTTGACTGCCTGATAATTTGATAGAATTGACAATAGAGCCTTTGGTTATTGCTTCAAATATGATTTTTGTCGAGAAATATCGTCACAATGAAGCATTGAAGTTGTTGAAAGAATTGCAGATGTCTTGACTTCAAGTTTGAAATACTGCTGTGAGCTAATTTTAGATGAGATTTAATGGCTGTATTCCTTTTGCTGCGGACTTATGATTACATTATGGCTTGATAGAAATGAGAGTCCAGGAAAAAGAGCAGTCATTTATGGCTTCAAAATGATTTTTGCTGGAAATTTTGTCACTAAAAGCTGTCAACTTGTTTTCTGTATAATGACGGTCAAAAATCCGTCGATGTGAAGTGACTTGTCTCTTCTTTGCTTTTTTCTTTCTATTTGCACAGTGGCTAAAGATGAGAGAAAAGGAAGTCGAAGTTATGTGAAAAGTCAGTTGTCAAAAGGAAGTTTCCATGCAACATTATTGACTTCCCTGTACCAAGAATTTCAGAATTGAAGATTTAAAGAAGATCATTTGTCTTGCCCTCTCTTATTAACACTGCTTTTAATGGCAGTGATTTTCTGTGTCTGAATATGAATTGCAAATGTGCAGATTTGTGTTTTAACTGACTTGCAAGTAGATATAGCTAGCGTAGAATCCATTTCGTCTGTTGGAGCAGTTTCAACTTTTGTGATGGAATCTGAGAACGTTGAAGGAGTATTGCTGTAAACTTCCTTGTAAGCTTCAGTGCTGGATACTTTGCAAATATTGGGTGATGAAGCAATTGTTTCAGTTAAAACATTTTTATCTTCATTGTGTTGAAACAAAAGATCTTTGTTCCATCCAAACCTTGGGGGTGACCGAACTCCTTCACCATCTAGTGTCTGCCTCTGGATAGCTTTCATCAGTGGCGGCGCCAGCTCTGAAAAATCGGAGAAAAGTGGGGGGGGGAGGGATTTTGATGTAATTTTTCAATCTAAAAGTGTACCCAACTACTTTTAAGCCATTTTTCTTTAACGATTTTTGCCGAGTTTTTGGGATTTGGGGGGAGTCCCCCCAGCCCCCCCCCCCCGTGCCTCCGCCACTTGCTTTCATGGTTCATTCTACTTGGAGAGATAAAGTTCATGTAATATTTCAGAAGATTTGATCGATGTTTCTCCAGCTTTTCAGTTTCCATATTTGTTCATAGATGAAGTCTATCTACATCGAATTAGGAGTGTGTAGGAAAGCAGAGAATGCCTTCGTATCATATTTCATCGTTGTCATCTTTCATTCCAATCTTCTTTAAGATATAGAACCGAAACTGAAACTAAAATATGAAACTGAAACTGAAGTCTAGCTCAGATTAGATGCCAGGTAAAATTTGCGACCACCAAAATTACTAATGCAAATCATTTCAGTTGTTTTCATTTGCGGATGTTTTCACCTGGCATCTAATTTGAGACAGTTGTAGAACGTAATTTGAAGAACTTAATTGCCTCCATTGTCATATACCTCAATCATGCTGATGAGCTACAGCCGTCTGTAAATTCCTTCTGATGACTCTTGTAGGAATTGTAATTATGAGATCTTGGTGAGCAGCACCGATAATTTTGTTTGTCTGTTTTCAATTTGTTTTAAGTGGGCTTGTCAGGATTTCTAGCTACTGAAAGCTAATTTAGGCCCACTGTGCATGCCGCATGCAGGCATGGGACCTCTATTTTAACGTCCCTTCCGAAGGACCGCAAGGAGAGTTGTGAGGTCAGGCTTCTGAGTTCACCCATCCGGAGTTTGATCTCATTCGACCGAGCTTAACTTCAGTCACCTGACGAAGACTGTATAAGCCACTCGGCCACTCACCCCGTATATATTTCACAGGCGCAGCTGCGATTTGCGGCGTCAACTTCATCAAGACATGTCAAAGCTACCTTTCTAAATTTGTTCACAAAAATACTGACCGAAATATTGATATTAATTTGCGAAATGTAGCAAACGATCTCTATGTCGCCAGAATGACAACTAGCAAAGGACAAAAAGCGATATCTTTTTCGTGGTGCTAAAACTTGGAATCAACTTTTGTCGGATATAAAAGAAGCAAATTCGCTTAATTCATTTAAATGCAAACTAAAACACCACTTGCAGCCTACTGTTTGAATGAAATATTTCGTTCCATTCACCAGTTTTGATTTTACTCCGTTTTATTTTATCATATGAACTCTAGTTTGACTTTTTAGGTATCAGCACCAGTAATAGACATTTTAGCTATTCTGAAAACGAACGTGAATCGAACGATATTTCATTACATTTTGTAGAATTTTCGAATGTGCACAATTGCGATCGAAGGTCTAACGCCACTCAATCGAACCTCGCGTATAAATATTTATGAAAATATCGCTCGATCCAGGCTCTTTTGTAGAATAGCTAAAAGGTCTATTAGGTTATTTTAGGTTTTAGCTCTTATACTCAAGTTATTTTAGCAATGTATTATTAATTTTGTAAGTTTTTAAGACGGCCCCCTGTAAAGCAGTCTTAGGTTGACGGGGCCACCGTGTATGAAAAAATTTAAAATGAAATGAAATGAAAGACTACAGAGACTTCGACCCCGTTCACAGTATACCTGTGAGTGTACGAGTTGGGATTCGCAATAGAAGCGTACTGGATCAGCGTTCCGCTTACACTGACCCTGCTAATCTGTGACACTTTTGCTCCTTCTAGTTGTAAAATGATGCTGTTCTGGAGCAGTGTAAGTGCTCTGGAAGCTATAACAACTTTATGTAGGATCAAAACTGTACATTGCAGTGCAAAATTTTTTCTTAATTTGGAAGTAAATCAACTTTATTATACACAATAGGAAGGATTTTTCAGATGGTTTTCCGTTTATGCATTTCCTTGTTTTCTTCCAGGTGCTATCGCTCTCTATCAGAAGAAAGTGACGAGGAATCGAAATATGTCAATCAAAAAGGCAAACAAAGTGAGTATTTTCTTCTTCGTAAGTGCTACGAATCTCTTGCACGCTTTGTCTCTCGCTCTTTCTTGCTCTCTCCCTCTCTCTCTCTCTCTCGTTGTCTCTCAGTCATGTAAACAATGCCAGAAAGGTTTCTTCTTTAAAGATATTTTTCTTAAGTTTGAAGGGGTTAACTGTATTGTTTACTGATAGTAAAATAAGACAGAGGCACTTTAAACTATGAAAAATGCAAACTTATTTGCTAGAACTCTTTCCTTCAAAATTTAAGTAAAATTTGTTCAGCTTTAAGAGAACAGCGAAATTGCCGTGTTCGAAACAGTCATTTACTAGACTTTCGTTCCCCATAAATCAGCTTCTATTCGTCAGATCGTAAGGTCTCAAGCTCTAAGATAAAGCATATCCTATGCCACTGTTTAAAAACGGGAAGATATGACGTACAACTCCTCCGCAGGAGCCACAAAAATTGGGAAAATTTTTATTTTGGACAGCCCGTGAGGAGAGTTGAATTAGATATAAGCGTTAGGAAGTAGTACTGAAGACCTCTAACATCATCAGCTCAATTTATCCTCGTATTTCCCATTAGATAACTTGACAAACAGCATAGGTTTTATCATAGTCACAAGAGAGAAACTGTAGTCTGGAAACTAGGGCGGGTCTGATTGTTCTCGAGCAAGAACTTGAAAACAGGTGCCACGCCTTAGTGAGAGTGCATCGAAAATCTAAAATGGCGGCGGATCGCATGAGTGATGTGCTGTCCGGCGATGACTTAGATACAATACTGTCATTGTTGGAGGACGAATTTTACGAAGACAACGAAGAATTTGTCAGCACAGTGAATTCTGCAGTTACTGAGGTTGGTATATCTATTTCTTAGTATTTATTCCTGATGTGAGAATCAGTTTTTGCGGTATGACCGGCAAGGCACAGGCCTAGGCCTTGTTTCTTGTAAGGCAGGGGCAACGCGAAGCTTGTAATGCGGTTTCGTTCTTTCATAGTCCCAATGGCTCTTTTTCCCCTACTGTAAAGACGTTTATCAAGTCTCTTTTCATTTAACTACAGGTTGAGATGCCAAGTGAAGAGGTAACGTGCGATATTTGCCAAAAGAAATGTAAGTCTACTCGCGGACTACGTCGTCATAAAACTATGAAGCATTCAACAGCTAGGCCTACTGGTGATACGACAGAGCAAACAGAGTCCGATGGCGGAAGCACAGCAGCAGCCGAGTCAAAACTGCATCCATTGCAACTGAAAAAGATTGTCGAAACATGTGCCAGGAAATTGTCCGTCGATGAATGCTACCCACAGGAAATTCAAGATGAATTTAAAGGTTATAAATACACGTTGGCCGATGCACTCTTTTCATTTGAATTCTTGAAAGACCCACTTGAAAAATTTAACGGCGATGCCGAGAAGTTTCTCCCCCTAATTTACAGAAGTTTTTCTGGGGATGAGCTGATTTTCAAAAACCTCTCAAGAAGTGCTGCCCTAACTTTGGGTCTTGAAGTATCAAATCACATCCTTGCCCACATTAATAACTGCAATTCTTTTGAAGACCCAAGCAATTTGAGGGAGACAAAAAGGTTCTCAGAAAGGGAACATACAATAATGAATTACCTAAGTGGCTATATTCTTGGGACATTTTACAGGAGAATCAGGCAGTCAAAGAAATGGCAGTCACCAATCAGCCAACAGTGGCTTTCTATCTTGATAGCTGGTAAGAAAGCATACAACATTGAAGAAAAACACAAAACTGATGCTTTAATTGAAGCAAAGAACAGAGGTGGTCTGTGGCATGTTGTGCCTGAAATCAAGAATATATTTGAGGTCACAGAGTCAAAGTTTAGATCCTACATAGCCAGCAGGAAATTAAATATTGATAGTTCCTGTTTGGTCTCCAGTGTCATCAAAGATAGTCTGGTGATGGCAAATTATTTTCAAGTTTTGCGGATGGCAAACACTCATGTTTCAAAAGAAATTGCCTTAAATCTCCTAGAGCATCTGATACTCCTGTACGTCAGAGTCCGTACCTTTTCATATGCTAAAGATAAAGTTAAGCAACATAAGCTAGACAGGCAAAAAGTGAAGAAGAAATCTCTGCGAACAGAACTGAAAAAAATGTCAAAGAACCCTGGCAGTACAACTGAGTGATGATTAATAACGTGTATACCTTCTAAAAAATTATAGGGTCTGCATGGGGTACAATGAGAAGGTTGGGGTAAACTGGGCAGTGTTGATCTGTAACTTATCAAAGATTCACAACAAGGGTGATTCCATAGCAATAATTAGTTTAAGGCTCTAAATGAACATTTTTACAAATGTATTCACAGTTTGTTGCCCTACTTTTACCGCCAAGCTTACCCATTTTACCTTTGTAGACCATAAAGATATCTACTCCCATGGCAAGAATAAAGAATACATCTGCAGTTGTTTGATTTATAACATTTTCTAAATTAAAGATCCAATACACATACTTTCATAAGAAACTCTTTATGTTATAAGAAACCTAAGTCTCTGGCCACTAACCTTGAGAAAATTCAGTATTTGGACAAACTGTTAGTCAATGTATATTCTTTTTTCTCACTTGCTCATTGTACATTCTGCTACTCAGAAGGTACTTAAATATTGTCCAAACAATTAAAGGACTTCATGAAACTACACTGTAAAATGTTGATGGAGAGACATGATGTAAACATCAAGACCATGATAACATAAACATAACATAACAAAATACTGTAATGTAGGCTAGAAGCCTGTTACAGATCACCACGGTTCTAAAACTGTTGTTGTGTGAGAAGATGCTCCTGAAAAACATGCAAGTTTTTTAAAACATAGGAGGCCATGCTAGATAAGGATGAAACCCAGCATGCCCTGATGCAACCCCCAACAACCTCAGAGAAACCTTGAGTACTCAAAATGTGATAATTTAATAATTCTCAGTACAGTAAGGCCCTTCATCTAAGAAACCATCAAAAAGAACCTGTTAGGCTACTGAGCAATTATCAGACCCCTCACTTGTAGAAACTCTTGAGGCTTGTACTTTCATTGGTTGTCCTGATCTGAAAGTCTGGGCACATTGTACTAATTCATGAAGACTTCATAAGGAATAGCAATCAACATATCTTACATTTAACATACTTTACCTGAATTTTGACTGATTTTCATGAAAATGACTGATGGTATACAACCAGGATTTTCCAGAAAATAAATAAGCAACTTAATAAACTTTCAGCCTAAAAATGGAAAGTATCATAAATAAAATGGTTAAATATAAACAAATTTTAAGGTCTGGTGTGAAAAGTTGGTTTTGTAAATATGGGGCCTTACTGCACTTTGTCAAATTCCATGTTTCTTGTAAGAAAATGTGTATATTGCTTTTGCAGCTTTTTGCAATGCTCAATTAACTTTCAAAATATTGTTCTGTGTGTGTTCACAACAACTACATTTGGTCAAATTCCAAGTTTCTTAGAAGTACATGTGTACCGCTTTTGCAGCTTTTGCAATGCACAAATAGTACTTTTCTAAATATTTTGTGTGTTCACAACATCATTTTGCTGAAACTGAAAGGCAACCCTAGTTGTTGAACTATAATCTTTAGTATACCTATGACAGAAATTGATCTCCACAACCTAAAACGATATTTTTCAATGAGCTGAATAGTTTCTAAGACTATGCACACAAGGTATAAGGACTTGTAAGAGTCCTATTACATTCGTAATTGAAATCTGCCACAGAAATCTTTTGATGTCTTGATTATTTTCAAAATGGTGACATTTTCATTATTTTTAGAATAATTGATGGAAAATTTTGGAAAAAGCACAGCCTCAAAAGTAAGTGCCACATTTTTGTAACTAATCAAGATACCAAAAGATTTATATATATGGCATGTTTAAAGAAAAGTACCCAAAGTTCCTTCCAGGCTGTTTAATTCAATGAAAAATGCAATAGAAATTTACATCCACCCACTCCATGTTACATTTAGTGCTTCTTCCTCTTGGCTTTTCGGCATAAAGGCATTTCACCATCAGGTGTATTGTCTATGTGATGTGTAGCTCCCCTGCAATTTCCCTCAATCGATTTGAAAGTTTTCATTGATCTTATGGTATTGTCATTAAAACCAAAATCCCTGACAGTTGGATTATCTTTGCGATGTCCCATACTTCTTTGCCGCCCAAAATAGTTTTCTAGCGGGTCCTGACAAAACCTTTCTGTGAGCACATATTTTACATTGTTTGCAAGCAAATATTTAACAAGTTCTATGGTTGAGTGAGTGGTGATTTGAACTCCTTCATAGGTGGGTCTGGAAAGGAACATTTTCTCTTTGGCGTCTTTTGAATATTCACCTGGTCTTGCTTCAATTGATGCAAGCCAATCTTTAAAATACATTAGGAAAACATCATGTAACCAATTGAATCTCTCATCAAAAGGAGACTCATAAGGCCTCAAAAATTCTTTCCTCTTCTTCTCATGCTCTGTTGTATTCCGTACATTCATACAGTCAAAGAACTTGTCAAAGATTTCACAGTATGCAGCTGTCCCTTTGGCTGCAACAGGGCCAAATGACTTTAGTACTGCACTTACAGATGTGCTGAGAACTTGTACAGCCAGCTTTACATTCATCTTTGAGTATGGAGTGAGATTAATGTGCTCATTTGTTAATTTAGGAAGAAGGTGCAGCCCACAATCCAGATCTTCCTTTACAAGCTTTGAAATGTGGTTCCAAACCATAAAATAGCCATCATTCCAAAGCAATCTTCCACTTGATCCTTCACCAGAACTTGCAAGGCAATTTCTAGCTGTTTTCAGAAGATGAGGTGCATCAGCAAAAAAGTAGATAAATCTTTTCTCCTCAGTAGAAAAGATGTTTACTGTGCGATACACCACATCTACATCTCTACTGGCATCTTCTTCTCTCATCAACAGTGAATGCATCTTGTACACTTTTCGATTTGATGAAGCACCATCACTTGTCATACCAACAACTTTTAACCTGCATTTCAGCTCACAGATACTTACAGCTTTCCAAAACAAAGGAAAAAGCTGAATTGCCATTGCTCCTGTTGTTGCAAAATTTGCCAATGTGAATTTGAAAGGATTTACCACACTTCGCAGTAAAAATACCAGAACATGAGAGGCAATTTGTTCAACATTTTTAAATGTTGAAATGTTCAGCTCCATATTGCCAAGATCAACATAGCCAATAAGATCCCCTGTATGTTTGTCCCACACAAGGTTCTCCTGTATCTTCATTTCATCATGAATGAGAATAACAAATTTCTCTTCCTCACTGAAAGACTTCACTTTGCGGCAAAGCTCATTGATAATGTCTTTGTTAAAGCCTTGCTGTGGTCGGATGTAATTCTTATAATCCCTGAGTCTCCTTCGACTTGGTAAGATCAAGAACCCTGAACCAGTTGTTTCATCATATCGTATGTCATCATATGCTGCTGGGGACTTTGCAGCAAGACCCAAGCAATAACGAATTATCAATGGGTGATACCTTATGCCACCCTTCGAGGACTGTAGGTAGTTCTGTTGCTCTTGCCAAAACAAGTGCATGAATGGGGGTATGGTAGACTTGTCAGCAGTTGACATTATGGTCAGGAAGTCATCATTCAAAGTATCACTTACGGACATAGAACTTCTCTCTATCTCCTCTCTCATCTTTTTCAGTTCACTTTTAAGCTGTTTGTTTTCCAACCTATACCCCTGGAGGGCAAGTTTAATCCTTTCAGGATTTGTGTTTGCAATAGGTGCATTGAGTTTGGCAGGAATCATCATATCTGCAGATTTCTTGGCAAAGGTTCTTGTTGCCATCGTTAAAGCTACCTCACAGCCATCACACACTTGACGTTCCTTTACAAGCATCTGACATGATGCTGACCGGTGGTACTTGGTTTCTGCCAGTGGCTGAAAATCACCATCTTCAGCTGGAAACAACTGAAACGTTTTGCGGATACAGTGGACAGTAAGAGAGCTTGCATCAACTGAGAGAGTTTTATCTATGCCGCAGCATATCACATGACACTGCACAGCCCGAATTAAGTTACTCAGTGTGATGTTGCAAACTGACCTTCTATTTTCTAGGTAGATTGCATGGTCATCACGGAGTAACCAATCATACACACGTATGGTAAAACTGAGGCTGTCATCAACATATATCTCGAATACAGCGCTTTGGTGGATGTCATCTTTTTTCTTCACAAGTGCATATTCTTGATTAATTTCACAAATGAACCAATCCTCTGGCAGTTGCAATTTCCTGATCCTTTCACAGAATTCAGCAAAACCTTTGTAGAATGATGTTCGCTTGCTTGGTTCTACTTCAGCTTGCTTCCTCTTTTCTCTAATTGCTTCTATAGATTTTCTTGGTGTTGGATCTTGGCTGTAATACAAATGACACTTGTTTTGAATATTTTCATGTGTTTCATTTCTACAGAAGACTAAAAAACGTGACATGGCTGTTCAAATACCATTCAAGAGATTAACCATAGGTACATGTATCTTTTTTTCAAGAAACTAAGATTTTGGGCAAGTACTGACAGTTTCTTAAATCATCAGAATTTCAGTAGTCAGAGTTTCTTACGAGTTTCTTATGTTTTTCTGATAAAGGTTCCATAAAAAACTTTATGTTCACTACCTTTGCCCTTATGAACATTTCAAAAAAGGTTCTTTGAAGTTTTTCCAACGCTTGGATATTACTTATGTACCTTTCAAGAAATATCATACTGGAAACAAGTGGAAATGAAGTAAAAAGATGTGAAGAACTGCCTTTTGACCAACTCAATAGTTTCTTAAGTTATATTTTCCCTGCACTGGAGTTTCTTAATTTTTTGGTGATCTGAGGGTTGAGTTTCTTATGAGCAGTTTCTTATAAAAAATATGTGTAAATCTATCTATTTTTGAAACAACACTGCATATTATTTTGTATGTTTTGCCAATAAAAACTGTGTGAAATTTGTGTAGAACAGTAAAACTGCATGTTGATCCACAAAACTATTGGGATAAAATCTACAATCTATTATCCATACCCTGTTCATTTGACTTTGTGAATAAGCCCCCTTTCTAATAAGCTTCCCTTTCTTTTGATTCACCCCTAACCACAATCAAATAGAACATAATGAAAGTTTTGTACCTTCTTGTCTCTATGCTCTTCCTTGGCAGATTCCGTGTTGGCAAAACGCCAGGTTTCAATGTCTTTCTGCTGGCACCTGAAAAAATAGTTCAAATAAATTATAGCACCCTTGAAGTAGGCTGAAAGTTGGGAAGCTGATATGGATCTGCAAAATAAATTCCCAAAACAACTGGTCAGCTGAGTCAAAATGGCACCCCATGCATGTGTTGAAGAGCTTAACTCCTGACAGATCCTCATCTGGTCAATATTAATATGAAAATAAAGTAACAGTCTATCAAAATTGATAAAGAAGATAAATTAAAACGAAATACAGTTTACTATGATTTGAGAGCTGCCCTAGCAGAATGGCCTAAGTACCTACCTAGCTAGGCCTAGGTAGGTAGGGCAAGTTTTCTTTCCAACTCGAAAACATTCTTAAGGTATGAAAGCCCAATATTCAAAATCAACAAAGTATTACTGAATAGATAACTTCACTTACTGCAATTTATCTCATTCGGCAGGAAATGTAATTCACAAATTCGAATTGTTCGTTCATCTATTTGTTTTCGCAAGCTATTGTCGATCACGCGATCCTTAGTTGCGATGTGAACCAACTTGTTCCTCCATTTCGTGCTAAATTCGTCGTTCTGGCCAGGAACTTTGAATATTCCTATTCCTTTATGGTTTCTGGCAGTATTGCAACCATAAATTGAGCAATTTGCTCCCGGCATCAGTACGGGACTTCGTGTAACATGCAATCAGACGTGGTCGATGGCAATTTCCGCACTCAAAACACTTCGCGAATTCACAAACTAATGCACTCTCAGGTAGACTGGGTACGAGGAAAAACTGCACAATAAGTTAGGACAATAGAGCCTTTGTTTGTTTCCAGACTATAGTTTCTCTCTTGTGACTATGGTTTTATTGATTAAAAAGGTTTGTGTAGAATTTTGAGACCTATATCTGTGAACTGATTGGCTTGCAAAGCTTTAACTACTTTGATATAACCCTCCCGTTGGACTGTTCAGAAATCTCTAATAGTTTTGAGATGAAAGTGTGTTTATATTTAAACTTATTTGAAGATGTGACGTCGTCAAATTTCTAAATCATGAGCCTGTAGACTGATTGTGATGAGTCCCAGTAGTCGCTATTCAAAACAAGACTACTACACCAAACCGAGACCACTCATACTGGGACTCATAATATTATGGAAACGAGGCCCTTATCGAAATGAGGCAGATATCACCATTTCAAAATAATGGTTTTTGATTATGAGTCGTAGTTAGGAGCGTCCGGCAGCCTTTCAGTAGCAATAACTACGGTCATGTAATCAGTCTAATGACCTTGAATAGAGAACGGATTTTGCATGATACCATTTTGTAGACATTCGTAAACTTTGGTTTTTGCAGAAATTAATCTCTAGTTTAGAATCTACGATGGTTTAAGTTTTTCCACAAGATTTCTTGAATTCTACGACAACATCCTAATTCTGTAGATATTGAAGATTTCAGAAAAACGGTAGATTTTTGCAAAATAGCTAAAGTGTCTTTGAAGTCATTCGGTTAAAAGAAATAGGTCTTAGAATATTACATCAACTTTTTCACAGATTTAGAACCTATGTTTTGGAACTATTTCTTTCAATTTCAGAATCGGCCGGATATTTTTTCGAACATGATGCAAATGCTAACAGTGTGTTGGACCTTGCTAAGCGAATCACAGTATACAACCATAGACTTAATCAAAGTCCACCCCGAGGAAGGAGACTTGGGGGACTCTCTCCTACGCAGCTACGAAACATGTGGCAGGTACTGTGTTTGATTTATATTTTGTGTTTGTTTCCATGATTTCTGTGAGTTTATTTACTGGAGGAGTAAAAAATTGCATGGCGTTTTGCTCCTTGAATATCAAAGTAATGATACTGGAAACTGGCTTGTTTCACATCTGGTATATACAATTAGATTCAGTGATTTACCCACCTTTTATTATTTTTTTACTTCCTTCAAACCATTTTACTTCTTAAAAAATATATTTGGATCGAGCGTCCAAATCTGGTAAATTTGTGAAGTAAAACAAAAACATGATCCACGTTCTCGGTATAAACACTGCTAGCTGTGGCAAAAAATTTCTTCGAATTTCAGAATACTTTTCAGAGGGGTAATCAATGATGACTTTACTCAAAGCAAGTTTGAAATGATTTAGCTCATACACAGGGAAGTTTTATTACCTTCTGACGTAGTCTCTCGTTGTTTTCTTTCATTGTTTTCGTTGTTTTTTCCTTCACAAATTCACCGATTTTGGACGCCCGATTCAATCCTCTTTTTAAGAGTGCAAAAGGAAAACGGTCGATGGATATGGAACATTTTATTCAGGTTCTCCCACAGGTAGCGAGAGCATACGGCTCAAATCTTTCAACTCTGTAAAAAGATGGGTGTAAAATTGTATCACATTTTTCTTTGAATTCATGTGCTTGAAAGAAACCTTGGGTAATTTGCTGTAAATCTACCGTGGCAATTTTTTGATATATTGATTATTTTCTAAATGGCGGCATTTTGACTTATCTTGCAAAAATTCATCGAAAATTTTGAAGAAATTAAAATCATCGTAAATCTTAAATGAATCGTGAGAAATTGATACAATCTTCAAGATAACCATAGTTTATGAAGGTCTACCACATGGTTGCAAGCAGAAATCTGTTGCTCTTCTGGTTAAGGATTTAGAAATTTTATGACGTCACAGCCTCAAAATTAACAAATGCCACCATTTTGAAAGTAGTCAAGGTATCAAGAAATTGCCACGGCAAATTTATTGCGAATTACCTGAAGTCCCTTTCAAGCACTTTAATTCAAAGAAAAATGTAATAGAATTTTACACCCACCTTTTTAAAAGATTTGAGCTTCATGCTGGTAGCGAGTATTATTATTGTGTTGATAAAATAACAGAAGACTTGAAAATACCTCGTTTTTTTCGTTGTGTTTCCTCTCCAAACTGCGCTTCCAACCTGCCCGACCCACTGTTCGTTTCGGGATTGGGTCGGGTTTGAATTTCAGTTGTGTTGAGAAGAACTGGCCTAGGCAGGACAGAGGACAGCTTGGATCGAGAGAAGTTTGGAAAGGAAACACAACCAAGAAACGAGGTATTGGGGATTCACTGGGCCCAGCGAGTACAGTTTGAATTGAAGAGCACTTTGGAGAGGAAACACTACGAAAAAAACGAGGTATTTTCAAGTCTTCTGTTATTTTATGAACACAACAATAATACTCGCTACCTGTGGTTTCCCTTAAAGAAATCTGTAAAGCGAAGTAAAACCTGAAAAAACCTGTAAAACCCGTAAGGCAAGTGAAAATGGCGATCAAAATTTCATCGATTCTCTTTCCTAGCAACAATGACATTTACATGTATTAGCATATATCTTGTATTCTAGAGAGGATCTTTTGTCCTATTTTATTTCAATGTTATTAGTCTCTATTGACTGCAGTAGCATAAAAATTCAAAGAACAATTATAATACAATTTATTTACAATTAGCTGGAAGAAGAGCTAATTAATGCTAATAAAGGCCAACTTTACCTATTTACAATGTTCGAATTATGTTCTACCCTATTTAAACCATGCATATGTTGCAGTTACATCCAGATCCCTTCTCTGATTCTCATTTTGAGCTCATCATTTTTTGTGGCGTTATATTTGTTTGGAAGCCGATTCCAAGTTACACTTCCCCAAAATAAAAGAGGTTCGTTTCCTTGTTTATTAGTCCTGGTTTTAGGAAGGTCGAGGAAATTGTTTATTCTTAATTTAGATGGAAGCATCTTTTGATTGAAGAGCTTCCACAGCAAGGGGGGGGCTTCCAGAAGTAATTCATTTGTATACGTCAAAGATAAGTTTTTGCAGATTCTTTTACATATATTGTGACTTTCGTTCTTTTTTAAAAGCTCTTCAAAACTAAAGTCAAGGCGGGGAAACAATCCAAGGTCGCACGTCTAGCCGAAATACTCAAGTGTTGGCTGCAAGGACATTTCTTGTCCTAATTTCGGCTTGCCTATAGATCGTTGACCGATCTTAATTTCATTCTTCTGTTTAGCGTCACGTAAATAATCAGTATGAAGACCTCGAGCTTGGTGTGACATCGAACGAGTCAAAGCGAGGCTCAGATGGTTCAAAATGGAGCAATCATATGATTCGATCCGGTGAAAGTCGACATTTCCAAATCAGTAGAGGTATGTGTTAGCCCTCCACCCTTCTGGCACAATGTAGCCTATGACCAACGATATAAGATGGTAACTTTTAAAGGGAATTTGTCTTTTAGAATTTGCTTTGAAGTTCACATCTTACAAAACGTTTTTAGACGTTAGTATTGTCGACACTCTCAAACGTCTGAACATTTTAATGTCCAAATTTTCTCTTTGTTTAAAGTAATGACAAATAACAAAAGAGCAGTTTTGATGTAAAAGAATGAATGTCTTGCCGACAAAACATTTTGCTCGTGTAACGAATCTGCTTGAACAGCTGCTTAGTTAAACATCATCATAGTTTTATCTTAAGACGAAAAGATGATCTTTGAAGTCATCACCTTTTTCTCATAAAACAAGCAAAGTGAACTGCAATCAGACCTAAGTTGAGATATTGATGTCCTTATACTCAAGGAAATAAGCACGAATTTTCAGTTTTATTTTATTTTTATTCCAAGTTTATTATACACAAGATCCATTCAGTTTACAAACTCAACACTAGATTAGACAACAATGTCATAGTTATGTTAAATGCATTGTATGCAGTTGAAGCTAAAGTAACGTACAGTGATCTCTTTACAGCTGCTCCTCCGGGGAGTCGTATTTGGGGTCGATTTCAGCTCTTAAAGAAGCCTTTTGAATTGCCATTTAGATCCATTAATTCTAGGAAGTTCCGTGGTGTGATGCCAATAAGAGTTTCCTTCCAAGCTTTGAGAGCCGGAAGGCTTTCTTGATATATTCCAGGTGCACGTCCTGGTTCTGAAGTTGGAATGCAGGGTTGTGTAGCTTGTGGTGTGTATGGCAGATGTAGTCTGTCAACGTTGCCTTTGGCAAAATCTTGCGTAGCTCTGCAATGGATTTTTCCTTGAGATGCTGATATAAGATGGAGGGAGAGAGGAAAGTGGAAATGGGTACTGGAGAGAATGAATATGGAAAGAGGAATGCTATGAATGGGGGACGAAATGTAAGATATGTGTCTAAACAAGCAACAGGAACTATCTACAGATTTAGACCTTTTCCGAAGTTTGACTGACCCGCAGGAGAGACAAGAAATAGGTCTAGGCATGAAGGAAGGAACGAATGAAAGACAAGTGGAGAAAACATGTTAACATGTTTCCTGTAGTAGCTCATAAAGAATTTTCCCTCCACCTGTTTATTAAAGGGAATCGACATAGTTAGATTCCCTCAGATTAGATTTTTTCCTCCGCCCCTTGATTACAGGAAATCGAGATAGTTAGTTTAAAGCTGGCCATAGACCAATTACAGATATTTGACAACTTTGACACGTGTCGTTTTATTGTGGAGCCAAAGAAAAAATGGATACGTAGGAATTTTCTTTAGCCTTTTTATAATGGCTACGAGATACAGCTATGTTCATTCCCTTTAAAGGCAGTCTGTCCCCTTCGAAGAATGAAAGTAAACGCGATAAGGATTTCTATTGTACACTCCACAAGTATGTGCTAATTCGCTTTATCCAAAGAAATCAAGGTCATAGAGACTCAGTGATGCATGAATTTCACTGCAACGTAAATAAGGTAAATAAAGCCGTTGCTAAGGTCAGAACAATAGGGGACAGACTGCCTTTAAAGGGGCAGGGTCACGTAACCGTAAACAAACCTTTTATCTCTACAATCTATATTGTTGCTGTTGTTTTCTGCTCAGATTTTGGTGGATGGGGTGAATCCACAAGAAAGTTACTTCCAAAAAGCCATCAACACCTCGGCAATCGTACAACATATGAGTGTTTCGTTTGTTTCTCTACGAACCTCAAGAGCTCATCTTCAAAATAGCACCTTTATTTTGAGAAAAAAGTGAAAAATCCATGTGATTTGGCGTATCAAATATACTGCCAAGTCATCATTTCGAAAGAAGTTTGTTTATATTACGTGGCCCTGCCCCTTTAAACTTAATTTTGAAATAATGGGATTTTATTCCTCAACAGAAAAACGACCTACAACAAATGGCGGAATAACAGCTCAAAGCAGAGTCAACAACCATTTTGAAATCAAAAAAGCAAAAAGTACGCCAAACACCAAAATTAGGGCAACAGGCAATACGAATAAATCATCAGGAAGGAGAAGGCTGCCACACTTGAAAAGAGATGAAGATGTTATGGAAAGCAGCAGCAGTGCAGGGGTAAGAAATATCTTCAACTGCCTGCATTCATAAGATTTGAAATTTTTTTAAATGAAAAATATTACAGGCTTTCATGCCACTCTGAGGAGAGGTATGTAACGTCAGATAAGAAACGATCAAATGCATCCATTTTATGGCAGTTTCCTAATAATGTAATATGTTACAATGCAAAAAAAGACTAACATTGAATCAGATGCAGAAGTTTCCTTTGATCAACAGACCACTTTCACAATGACGTCAGTTCTTTTGAGATTCTTCTAGGAACATCACTTGTCTCGATTTAATGTGGATCTAAATCTCAAAAGCGTGCATTGCTCTCAGCAAAGCATGAAATTGTTTTGTGCGTGTAGTTGCAATGATGTAGATTTCTTGCTGTACAGGGAAGCACATCTTTTGCCTCGAATTTAGTTGAATTGTGAAACAGCTCTATTTTCCCAAAATTTAATCAAAACTTTCCTAAGCTCGAATTTCGAATTTCGAATTCCGAAACTCTGGATAGAAATGACAGCGATGCTCAAGTAAAATAAAATGATTAAATTAAGTTTAAATGAATTTAGATTTAAACAGATTTGCTAACATCCTCGAAATTCCTATCGCAGACACATACTTGCAGAAATCAGCCTTCATATGCAATAAGACGTTCATCAATTTTTTACATTTAATGACCCGTTCACTCTGCTCATTATTTATCAGAAATGCAGCAAGTTATCCGTTTTTATCGATCGTTCACACTGCTCCGCCGAAGTTTTCGAATACGCAAATAGTTCTTTTATTGCTGGGCACAATTTTTACCTCAAGAGGCTGCAGTTCTGCTGAGCAAGTCACATATCCTCTAAAACTCCTATCCAACATTTATTGTTGGCAAGTTTGCAGAAATAGTCTGTTTTACACCAAGGCTTGAGCAGCACTTACTTAACATTGTTAGCAGTAAATCCAGATATATTTGAATACCATTCTTTTTTAATACGTCCGTTGTCAGTGTGAGGAACGCATAAGGAGACACCTGACTATTCTTTTGTACAGGCCTTTGATTACAATGACTTACAAAATCTTGATTTGCGCCCGCTTGTAGCTACTAACAAGGGAGTTTATCTTGAAAAAAGGGTCGAAAACAGCTTTGCTGGAGAAGGATGACCGTTGCTATATCGTATTCTTATTGTATTCGTCTGAAAAGGAGCAATACAAACGGTCGGCATTTTCAGCAACGAAAACGAATAAAAGAGAATATGGAGCTTTGATATTACTCGATGCTACAGCGATTGACTGGAAACTCACAGATGTTGTTCAGATAAAGAAGATATTTTTCCTGTTTGTGTTTTGTTTATTTCTTAAAGATCTACGAGATAGATTTATTGATGGAAAGTTGTGTCTTTTTCACGGCTTCCTTGTTTCCTTTTCTTATGCCAATAGAATAGATTGTTGTTTGGTAGCTTTTCCATTCTAACATCATTTCTTCTCTAGTCAACAGCAACTGCCGATCCTTCACAACGCCATCATACAAGCACCGACCTGCGAAATGACGACCTCACATTAGAGAGATTTCCAACAACAAATTCTATCGAGTTGATATCAGAAGAAAACCCAACTTCAGGAAGTAAACACAGGGATACCATGAACCATAGATCTGATAAACACAGGGAAACAATGAGATCTGATACATCAATATTTGGACAAATTTCTCCGAGAGTTGATCAAGACGAGGTTGCATTGTTGAAAGAAAAGATGTTGGGGTGTGGGGCAAAAGGGTGAGCTATTTTTCTTGTTTAATGCAAAGAACATAGGTTCAGCATATTTAAGAAGCTTGATTTGAAATTCAGTGACCCGTTTCTTTCAACTGAATGGCTTCAAAGAAACTGTAGCTATTTCGATATAATTCTGGCGTTGGACTTTCCTGAACTTTTTTTCATATTGTAAGAATAGGATTTTTCCTCTCTCTTAAGAATTCAAGAAAAATTTGGACAAGAAGTTAGGGGGCCTATTTTAGCCGGCATGCCTTGGACGTGCCATCCTTCGCTAGCCATTGTTGACCAGCCAAGGCCAGCCAAGAGATAGAGTTTCATATCCCGTTTTTTAAAAGCGAGCTGGAATTCTGCCTGGCAGATCTAGCTTATCTCCATAAGGACTCTCAAGTTACGCTCAGATCGTTGAGTTGAAGTGATTTTTGCATTGTTCTCGCTCCACTGAGGGCCTTATTTCCCTAGAGCAGTAAAAGCGGCAAAAATTGTCAATCGGCGATGAGTTTCTGTCGCCCCGTCTCCTGCTGGCCAGAATGTGGCTAGAAGAGAGCGGTTTTGTTATCTTCGCAAGAATGGTCATTTACTGAGGTTTTGATATCTGTTTTCATGGCACAACAGTTCTAGAAAGCAGAATATTGAGGCATTTTAGACCCGATGATCATGACGAAAAGTAGCCAGTGATTTAGGCCCGATAGCTGAATTCTAAAAAATTTTCCGAATCGAGCGGTAGCTTGATACAGTTCGAATGTACACAAATACACAAATGGTCGTTGACTCTGCTTTGAGCTGTTATTCCGCCATTTGTCGTAGGTCATTTCTCTGTCAAGGAATAAAATCCATTACTTCAAAGTCAAGTCTATAGGGAATAGACAACTATATCTCGTAGGCGTCACAAATGTGGCAGAATGTTTTAGATTCCAATAAAGATTTACAGTACATTGTTACTAACTGCGCTCCTTAAAAATCACTATACGATACTAATAAACGATACCACGGGTTGCAAAAGGATATGTCCGCGTAGCGGCAATTACATTAAGGTAGAACTTCTCAACACACTGAATCCTTAATTCCCATGTATCGCCTTGCAGTTAATACTTATCCCTAATGCGTTATTCAATTTCATTCACAGGCTCGTCAGCTATGTGCTATCTGAGAAGGGAATAAAGGTAGTGATTTACTTGCTTGTCAGAGAGATATGCCGTGAAATTAATTGATATATCTTTTCAGCCCCCCCCCCAATTCAATTTCAGATTTGTGGTCTTTCTTCATAAGCCTGGACTACATTCTTCAATTTCTCTGATAGATTACCTTTTCCTTGGTAGCTTTCTATGATTAAAGTTTTCTACAGTGATCTAACCTCTGCTCCCAAAGCGGAGCTGCTTAATCTTGGACACTGTTACATTAGTTTGTGCGCAGGCTACATCACATTCAAGAATAGACTTTTTAGCTATCCTGAAAACGAATTTGAATAGAACGATGTTTTGACACTTTCTGTAAATTTTTCTAATGTGCACAATATTGATCGAAGGCCCACTGCTAAGGTTTTCAATGGTATTAGGCAACAGATGGAAAGAGAATTATAAAGTATTCAGGGACCGTAATTTTGTAAAGATACACCAGGCTATGTGTAAGGGTCCCGATTTCAACAACTTCCCAAGTTCTCTTGAGCTATTTCGCGTTATCGAAGATGAGTCTTCTCTACCGGGTGATCATAAAACAGAAGTGATCCGAGAAAGTCTGTTACAAAAAAGTAGTGCTCGACCGAAATCAGTGATTCAAAACTTGTTTGCTAGGTAAAGATCTAGGCTACATCCTTACTAGTTTTGCTACCTTTATCGAGATTCCAGAACCACGGAAAAAGAAGATTCATTGTATACAGATAGTCGTAAAACACGTGGAAGCTCATCAAAAACAGGGGATTGATCTCTTTCAGCTCTGCATTCCAACGACTTAGTGAGCATATCTTCCTGGGAATTCGCAACCTTGATTGTATGCCTCAAAACAATCCCATGGTGTTATTAGAATTCTCCTTATAATAGATTTATTTCTGTTATTGAGAACTGTTTGCATGCACCGTGACGTTCGATATTTCTTGCCTTATTTCCCAGCTATTGCAGGTTACATTCGTTGTAATCTCAAACGATCAAATCGATGCTACGTTTTTGATGACTTGCCTGTTTTCGCAAAATTCTTATTTTCATCAGCTTGCCATATTGATGAAATGGCAAAAGTAGCAGGAACTAAGCCATTTAGCAACCATACAACACTTGAATTACTGATTTCTGTCAGTAATCCTTTACCTGTGAAAGGTTCTCTAAGTTCGCTTTTTTAGCATTTGGTAGTTCTGTTTCTATTAAGTTTAATCATGGGTACTTAATGCAGTTACGTTTCAGAATATGTGCTGCGGGGGAAAAATAACTCACTTTTGCGGAGGAGGAATATCGAAATAGTTGAAGGAACGAAAGAGAATTTTTCTTCATTCTTTCTTTTACTCTAGCTTCTCCTCCATAGTAAGTACTATTTTGTACCGCAGCGACGCAGTTGCTTTGTTTTACCACTCATGAATTAATACGATCAATATGGGACTTAAATCAACATTTTCGTTTTATTTTTGTTGTTTCTTGCAGAAAAAAGAGGCTGCCGAGAGATTAAACGATCTTACCTTCAGGATACCGGATCTACCTACAAACCCTCATGAATTGCACAAAGACATATCATCGATATCTTTAAAAGAATCCTGCAGTTTTACCAAAAACGAAAGGGAAGCGCCGATCGAAGCATTACAAAGTAGCGATCTAGAGTTGAACACTCGGACAAATGCCGAACGCAGTTATTCCATCAGAATGGCAGAAATGGAACTTAAAACCCCAGCTCGGGGTGCCACGTTCCATGGCACACAAGAAAAAAGTCCGTTGTCATCTGTTCGCAAACGCAGTGAATCACAAAGAACTAGAGACAAAGTCAGGAATATCTTAGGCCGCCATGAAAATGCTGAAAGAGAAAGAAAAACAAGTGAAAATGAACTCAAATCAAGTTTTAAAAAAGCAAATACGAATATTGATATTCTTGGTCAAGGTAAATTTGCAGTTTAATGTGTTTTTAACAGCTCGTAATTTCACAGTATTTCAGCTGCGAATAATTTGGCAGATTGTTCTAACCATTCTCTTCACTCCCGGGGGACGAGCCAATAATGTTTTGACTTTTGAAGACTCAATAGCCCCATGATTGTTTGACATATTGGAGTGACTTGGATTCTGCTTGATAGCAGAAAAATTGAAGTATTTTGTAGTTTTTCTCCCATTTTTTAGCTCTGGAAATAAGGTGATTTCGATTATACTAGAATTCTTTGGTTGCAAAATCCCAGAAAAGGCCTAATACACTTAATATAATCATAAAGAGTCAATGCGAATGATTCAATTCGATGTGTATGTATATTGCCAATATTTCGTCCTGCCATGCAGGACTTCTTCAGGGCTGTATACGATAGTTTATGTAAATCGATCCCCTATTTTGGACGACTTTTTTAGGATTTCAAGCATGCCCTTTTCCTCGAAATCCTTAGCTGTGTCAAAAAAATTGACAAAAATGCTCATAATGTAGGGACGTCTTTTAGGGACTGAACAACCTTTAGGGCATTTCAATCGCCCTCTTAATTATTTTTCTATAACAGATTGCATCGGGTCACTTTCTTTGGGTCACTTAGTTGTTCAGAGAAATAGTAACTAGAATTTTACACACACCATTTTAAGATCTGAAATCTATGCCCCTCTTTACACCAATACAAAGATTTGGACCTATGCTATAAGCTGATGTATCTGTATGAACTCAATCTTGAGTCAATCATGAATTTCTAATTATTATCATTTTTTGCTCTTTTACAGGCCTTGTTACCCTTAACGTAAACTTGAATATTATGCCTATCATTTCCAACACTATCGACGAAGCCAAACCAGCCAAAATAGTTGAAGAGACTGAATCAAGACAGAATCGGGAGCCCAGAATGAATGAGGTGCCCGCCGAAACTCTTTCAAAAGGACACGAAGAAGCCCAGAAGACTTGGGTAGCTGAAGACGTGTCTTATTCAATGGGTATGCGATATTTTCCACTCACTTTCTGAATTGAAGCAATCTGTTTTTTATATCTATGTCAATTCAAAAGTGAAAAATACAATACAATATTCTGTGCCGTTCATAGCAGAAATAGAAATGACGTCATCTGTTTCTGGCTATGAACGGCACTTTTTCGAATCCCATAACAACAATCGGGAAAAAGAAAAAGGAGTATATTAAAAGAAAAAAAGAAGGACTAACAAAAAAGAACAAAGCGAAAAAAGCAAAGGAAAACAAAAAAAAGTAAGCACCCTGTGCACCATGACATCACTCCGCCTGAAACAAGCAATCTGTTCATATGTGTACAAAGCAGGAGGCTGGAGAGTTGGCAGCTCCCCCCTCCCCAACCGCTGGAAAGGTTTGCAAAAATTAACCAAATTCAAACTTAGCACAAAACAACTTGTTTAAGACGGGAAGAAAATATTTGTAAACAATCGATTTTATGTATGGCAGTCCCTGCATATCAATCTTTGCTGCGTTTGAAAAGAATTAGGCCTACCTAGAAAACTGGGACCCTCAGTCATTAGTCACATGATAGAGCTAGGGTGTTTATAGCTGAAGTGATTAGTCTTTTAAGATGTTGATGTAAATTTCTGTGACCAATTTCTTGGAACTGGAGACTTGAAAGATACCTTAGTTAGTCTACTTTTCTTATGATTTTCCGTTGTACTTTTCTGAAATATTATCAAAATCGAAGGATTTTAAAGTCAAGAAAAGTTTTGAAAAACTATAAAACCTATCGTCACTTCTAAACTTCTGAAGGAAACATAAGATATTTTCCAAGAAAGCCATAGTTTATGACTAAACAAATAAAATATTAGAAATTGCGCTGCAAACAGAGCTTTTTGATATATAACGGGTTCGGGTTTAAACCCATTAGGCTGTTTTAGCAAGAAGACGCGAGTCAAGAAGACGCCTGCATAATTCTTTTGTTCGAGGACTTAAATTACAAAGAGAAATCAACTTCAAAACTTTCGCGAGTCTCGAGAGACTTATTGTACGTTCTATTCTGAAACTGACAACCTGAAAAGTATGCTTTTGAAGGCCGCACTGCAAAAAATGGGACATCGAGAAGGGAAACTAATTGCAATATGAGCACATTCACAAATGATGGAGATGCGAGAATGCAAACTTATCTTGGGGAATTTGTCTGTCGTTGAGAAGCTTTCCGGGAGGGAAAAGGCTGGAAAATTAGAATGCTCTAAAAACATGAAAAAGTAGCTGCGTTTTCAAAGGCGTCCGCGTCTTGTTGCTAAAAGAGCCTATTGTCAAGTCAAAGACATAACCATATTGTACTCTATGACTGTTTACAACATGATTTCAAGCACAAGTCCGTCTCTCTTCTGGTTTGCAGTTTATAAATTTGACGACGTCATTTCCTCAGATGAGTTGAAATATGAAATGCAATTGGCCAGACAATAATATTTTATCTATATTTTATAATTCATCTCAACATCAATGAAACTCCTGCAACTGAATCATATCCTGAGTGTCTCCCCATTTCTGTAAGCAGGATGGGGGTTATAGCTGCAAAGATGTTAAGCAACTCAATCTACTTGTTGAAATTGTAAAACAACGCTAATTACAAATGCTGAAAAGTGATTCATAGTTGACGAACCCCCGCTTTTTTCCGTTGCTCAAAGTTATGAATCTAGTGCTCATTTCGTAACTGCATTTTTAGGCTTTTAGAAAATATTTTGTTGTCTCGCTAAGTTGCTTAGGTCAAGAGATATATGAGTTTAAAACTTGAAATCTTTTTCTTGCTAAAGCTAAGCCATTCATGTCAAAGAAATATGTCTTTAAGATTTGGACCTATGCTCTTGCCCCTACAATGATTAATGAAGGGAAATACCCAATCATGAATGAAAAAACCCACGCTTTATTGATCGCTCCTTCACAAGGATCAACTGCTAAGATCTTATGATCTATCTCATTTAGTTTCAAGTCTATATCTGGAAGTATTCATAAACAAATGCAGGAAGTTATGTGTTGCTTGTAATTTATTAAGTCACCTTTGATATTGCCTGTTTCCGTCTTGCTGAAACGGAATCAGAATTTTGCAAGGGACACTTTCACCTCGAAAAAATATATCTTTTGCTACATACTATCTGCACACAAATCTCTTGACCTCTGCTCCCATTTGTACCAAAAACTGCAACCATGTCACATTTCTAGGATTCTCTCCTTCGTCAACTAAGAAGATGAATTAAGGTCACATTTTTAGGAGAAATGGATGCGAATTTTTAGCCCTAGTGCCATGCAATAGCTACTTGATTCAGCTCAATCTTTCATCCCTAGCATACGGCTCAGGGTTCAAACCGTTAGAAGGGTTGGTATGAAGTTTTATCACATAACTCTTTGAATTAAAGTATTTGAAAGGTACTTTGGATGGTTTGCTGTAAATCTGCCGTGGCAATTTTTTGATGCCTTGATTATTTTCAAAATAGCAGCAAAGCTATATCAATTTTGCGGCTGTGACGTCATCAGATTTTTAGATCCTTAGCCAGAACAGCTACGAATCTCTGCTTGCCATCATATTGTAGACCTTCTTTAGCTATGGTTTTCTTGAAGATTGTATCAATTTTTCTTCAGTAATTTAAGATTTACGATGATTTTAATTTTTTTAAATTTGTTACGAAGTTTTACAAAACGAATTGAAATTCCGTCATTTCGAAACTAATCAAGATATCAAAATATTGTCACGGCAGATTTACATCAAATTACCGTATGTTCCGTTCAAGTGATTTAATTCATAGAAAAATGTGATGCAATTTTACGCCTTTCTTTTAGAGATTTGAAAGATCTAATCCCTATGCTTCTATCCTCGCATTTCTCCTACAAGGCATAGGTTCCAAATCTTTATTGGGTTGAACTGAATGGATGTAAAGAAACTTTCATTTCGCTATGGTTCCACCGTTGGGACTTCTCTGAAATCTTCAGTATGTTTCTCTTCTTTTTTAGAATTCAAGAAACTTTTCAGTAGTAATTCACAAATCTCACAATCTCGTTGGTACTCTAGGTAGCTTAGAGTTAAGGCCTAAATAGGGTCAGGTTTTTCAGAGTAATATTATGCGTCTCTGTTGACCGAAGCTCCATCATGAAGTCAACCAGCACAGCGATGCAAGGGACCCCAGGTCAGGTCATAAGTGAAGAATTTTTTATCAACCTTTTTAAAGATTTGCAACCAATGCGGTTATGTTCAAGATAGCATAGGGTTTAAATCTATGCAGAACTTCAAAATTGAATGTGTGAAATTTTATTGCCCAATTCTTTCAACTGAATAGATCGTTGGAAAGTTTAGGTTATTTGCCATAATTTCACAAAGATCATTTTTGATATAGATAATCCTTATTTTTCAAATTGAGGTTAGGCATCAGAAGCTTTGAAAAAGATTAAAAGCACTATTAATTACAAACTGACTGAGGAAAGTCAAAATGACCAACACAAGAATTACTCAGTTTTTGAAGATCTGCAAGATGGTAGCAAGCAGAAGTTTGTAGCTTTTATGAAGTGGAGGTGAAATGAAGTTGCGGTTTTCAGCGCCAAGCGCTGGGACCGTAGAAATAGAGCAGACCTAAGCGAGTTCGCGACCCCTTACCATGACGCTTCAGAGGATTACATCACTGCGCCTTCAAATGATTTACGATTTAACAATTAGATGACATCACTACTTAAAAACTAGCAGAATTTTTAAAAATGCTGTAAGTCTGAAAATAATGGTCTCATCAAATATGCTTTTTCTGGAATTATGGTGAACGATCTAAATTTCACTTTGATTTATTCAGTTGAAAGAATTTGGCAGTAACAATTTACACATTTCATCTGAAAGTTTTGCAAAGATCCGAGCCGATGCTATTCAGATTTGAAGGAAGTAGGAAATTTATCTCATTTCACAACACACCCCCTTTTTCTAATCAACATCGTGAGAAGGCTTGAAAATCACTTGCTCATTTTCTCAAAAAAATATTTACTCAAGCCGCAAACCGCTGAAGTATTTCATTGGTAGACTGTTCGTCGTTTCAGCAATTATAGAAGTAGATTTATCTTGGAAAGTTCTTCCTGCTTCTAAATAGATTAAGAACATGTCCTCGCTTGTTTTTCACGTCTTTCTCCGTTGCTAGGCAAGATTGATTTCAACCTAGTATTCTAATAACAATTTTGCGAATTCTAACGGTTAGTTTTCCCGTCTCCGCCCTCAACAGCTCCCTTTACGGCTCTGTCCCGATTTATGTCACAAGTCTTTACCCTTTTGGGTTTCGTATCTCTATAGAAGTGCAAAATGTATCGAAAACTGGTGGAGATTTCGCAGCTCTGCCGTCAGTAAACTCCCATGATGTATCTATCCCGATTTCATGTCACATGTCTTTACCCTTACGGGTTTCATATCTCTACAGAGGTATAAAATTTCAATATACTCGTTCAACAACTGGAAATGTTCAAAATTGCCGTCGTTTCAAAGTGAGAAACACTAAATTCAGATCACTCTAAGTTCCTAAAAATATTATCCAAAGGAAACGCTGTTTCACACTGGAATGAATACTTGTCTGTTGCACCCATTGTATTTCAGGATCGATACCACCTTAGATGGGTTGAGAAACTGACTTTTCTTAGTGGACATTGTTATCCGCAAAGTTATGTTCAGGAAATGGCTATAAAATCACTATGATAGAATCAATGCATTTACAAGTAAGAAAGCCGTTGGGAATCATCTTTGTCGGCCAATTACTCTCCTTAGAGTTATTTCAATTTTTGGCAAAATTATTCAAGCAGACAAACAGCAATATTAACTGAAGTTATTTCTCTATGGTCATTTTCTCGGTGCCAGCTTTTTTATATGAAAAGGCATGGCTGTCCCAGGAAGGTTTTCGGCATCACCGCTTTTACTGAGGTATTTCACTCAAGGATAGATTATTTGGCATTTTCTGCATTTTAATACGAACAACTTTCACCAACTTACGCCAATATATGTTCAATCCTTCTTACTTATGGAATTCAACTCGCAGTACAGTAAAAATGAGATCATACTTAATACCTCTATCAATTAGGAGCGATTTTGAGGGATCTAGTCTTCGTCATCTTTTATAGCCTTGTTACCAAAGACGATAGCTGCCGATCTGAGACGCCGCCCCTATTTAAATGCCGCCGGCTCAAAACAAATATCTAAAAATTTGTTAATCAGCTGAAAGTTTGAGCGTTCACTGTCAAGCCGATAGTTTACTTACATTGCTGACGTAGCCAGTCGTTTCCTGTGATATTCCATAACAAATTTTACCAAAAATGACTGATTGAACTTTCTATACAAGCTACTTTGCAATGCTAGCATAACAGTTGCGGTGCCATAGGGCGCTAACAGCTATGGCTACCCATAGGTCATCACATGAAAATGTTAGACCACTATAACTACCCATGAATACAGGTACGTGGGAACTGCTCTTCCAAATAATGATTAGAGGGCATAGCATAATGGGCTTGCTTTGACTGTATGTACATTTGTAAGCAAACAAGTTACTGAGAATCAATTCATTACTGTGATTTCGTACGAAATGTTTTCACCAAGCCTTCACTTGCCTCTTCCGTTTACCACTAAATTTGACCGTCAACCATTCTGCAGCATTTTACCTTCCGGTATAGAAAGTCAATGAGTTTTTGGCCACAGCGGATGATGGACAAGTGGCTCTGTTGTGGGCAAAGAGAAGTTGTGACCTGTGCCAAAACTTTTACTGTCCAAAAATAGATGTTGCGAATTGCTCTACTTTTAGCTTGCAAGTGGTTTTCGAAATGTGCAGCAATAAAGGCGCTTTCGGCTCTCGTCGGAAAATTCTTGATGCTTTGTTTTCTTAAAGATCCACAAGTTTCCTGAGCTCAATTTCATAAACAGCTGGTTCCTGAACTGTCGTATTTTTCTATTTTAGTTGTTAGAAATAGTTTCGTTGCGAGTTAACTTTCTGCCAACAAACGAATCTATATGCAAGCTGACTATCGAGGATATTTGGAGAGTGAGCAGGCATTAAACGGAGTGTGCTTTGGTAAACTGTATAGGCTTCTCTATAGATAGGACAAAGAAAAAACTCACTTAGACACAGCATTGTTTCTCTGGTCTTGTTTGCTTAGAGAGGCGCATAAAGTCAAAGCAAACTATTATGCCTTCTAATCATTTATGAAGGTGTAAGTCGTATTTTTTCAAATAAATTCCAAAAATCTAGGTAGTCTCGAATAGAAATCGATAGGTTTTGAAAGTCTTGACAAAACATTTGGGGCATTGATTTGAATTAGGCTATTCTTTTATTTTTGCTCTTTGCAAATGCAATCTTATAACGTTGCACAGACTCTTTTTATGTTCTAGTAATATTCGCATCGCTGGAGCAAACAAAATTTGTATACATTTTCTGGGATACTCGATAATGTTACCTTCAAGCATGCAAAATAATCATGGCGAATGCAAATCATGGTGATCATCATCATTATTATCATTACCATCATCAATATCATCATCATCATCATCATAATCATCATCATCATCATCATCATCATCATCATCATCATCATCAGCATCCATTGTAATGCTTTGCTCTATCGCATCATGTAGTTTGTCAATAGGAAGCAAATTGCCAACAGCCGAACGTAAACATTTCTTGGATGTGTTTATCAATATCTTATCAACTTTGTATGTAATGCAGATACTTTTCGACGCGTTAAGCCCTTGAGATCTCGCGGTAGATTTTTAAGAAGGAAGTGAAACCAAGCAATGATTTACCTGCTTATTTTGCAAGGTCATCTATTTGCGAGTAATACTCTTATAGAAACTGCTACATGTATATGCAAGGTTACCATGCGATTGGATCGTATGAAAAATAAACAACGCGATTTGCATTCCAAAGTGATGGCGTAAGGTAGCAAAAAAGACTAGGCTCGTCCATCCGTCCTGAGCACTTTACCTCCAGGGAAAGCAAGGGCAAATTTTGTAAAAGAAGAAATTCAGGTTTCCAAAAGACAAATTGATTTGTCTTCCTGACTAATTGATTTTAGACCTCTGAATGCACTCTGAAATCAAAATTAACAGACAAAGCAAAAGATTATGGTCAGCAGCGCGACGAGTCTCTTGTTTTCCTGTGCTGTTTGACTTGATGATGGCGCTTCGATCAGTAGAGACTCATAACATTACTCTGAAAAACCTGGCCCTATTTAGGCCCAAACTCCACGATTTCTTGAGTACCAATCAGATTGCAAGATTTGTGAATCACTATTGTCGCCGTGTAAATGTGATAAAATTTCCGATTCGATTGAAAAATTGACACTCCCTTCCCACGGGATTGAGATTCGAAGCCGTGATTCTATCATAATTCCATTGATGGTTGCTGGAAATAGGGCCAGGTTTTTCACTGTTTCATCATGAGTCCCTGCTGAGCAAGTTTTACTGCAGGGTTTATCGTCATAAGTCTGGAGCTGTATCCTTTGTTGTACAAGACTCACCGTGCTTCAAAGATACTGTTGTCAAAGATGCTCACCGTGCAAAAAAAAATTTTGTTGCCTATTTATGCAATGCCATCCCCTCTATTATGCAGCTAACCCTTGCCACAAGAAGAAAACAAGACGTTTTTCATCCCCAACTCGTCACGTAATGAAGTGAAGGTGAAGTTGCGTTTTTCAGCGACAAGCGCTGGGATCGCAGAAATAGAGCAGACCTAATCCAGTCCGCGACCCCTTGTCATGACGCTCAAGTGGTGGGGCTCTACCGGGACTCGAACCCACTCCGCCTGACTATTCTGGCTGCAATGTCAGAGGATTACACCACGGCCCCACAACACCTTCAATAATAACAGAAAAGAGGACTAGTCTTTAACGTTTAACCAATCTAGTGAACTCTGCCCACAGGGAGATGACTCTGACACATGCTGCTGCATGGATGCAAATCGTAGGCTTTAGTTTTAAGATGTAAAAACATAATCTATTCACCTTTGAAACAATAACAACCAATTTTGGCTCCTTGCATATGCAATGCTGCCCTCTCAATTATGCAGCTAACCTGCTAGAAGGAGGAAAACAAGACAGTTTGCATTCCAAAGTCGTGATGTAAAAAATAGAGAATGGGAGCAAATATTCAACCCTTTTTATTCTTCACACCACAAGCCTGGAATGCAAAGCGTCTTGTTTTCCCAGTGAAATGTTACCTACATAGGTCTCTTGTAACCATTCTATAGCTTTTCTCCACCAAACTCTTTAGTATCTCAGCAGACTTTTTGGTATCTGATGCTAAATCGTCTGAAAATGGCCTCTGTAGTCCTCACCTATCTGCTATCAGCCTGTATATCGGTTGTTGTTGTCATCTTATTTTTATTCGATCTCACTATAGCTTCTAAAATTAATTTAGTAGAAACTAATCTAAATCGCATATTTAATCTACCAACAGTCATTATCTATATAATATGCATATTTCAGTGCTAGCTACAGATATTACAGTTGCAAGTTGGCCCACCCCATTGTTTTATCATTCTCTTAAAAATTTGAATGTTTTCGGCTAATTTGATCTCTTTGGGCAAAGCATTCCAAATTTGTGGTCCTAATGATAGGAGACTTTTTGACCCGAAAGTAACTTGGTTTGGTCTATGATGAATTAGTTTATTTGGGTTTCTTGCTGACCTTGTTGTTTCTTTTAGTTTGAAAGTATCCTGCATGAAAGGTGGATTTAGTTTCGATACAGTTTTATGAATTTCAGTACAAAGAGTTCTGAGACGGCTGATTTTCATCGTGCATTTCCCAGCTTTGGAAAGTAAATCATCGTAAGATCGGCGCACAAACCAATCTCACTGTTAGACTGATGCAACGGTACTCAGCTTTAGGCTTGTTTCTTGTCACAATGCTTTATGCTAGTTCATTACTCCACCAGATATCAAAGTGTTTAGGTTTCTGATGTGCCTCTTTCAGGGCTAGATCGCTTTAAAAACATGACCTCTTTTAGGCATCGTCTTCTATACTCTCTTTTTTATCGGAAGACCATAAATTTCGTCCAGCCTCTATACTCTAAAGATTTTTTCGTTCTTGAGCCTGAATATAATATTTGAATGTTCTTATCTCTTCGAATTTGGTATGGTGTCAGGGGAACATACTTAAAATCTGGAATAGAAACCATGCTTTTTGACAAAGCGAGATATTTCAGTCATTCGATTCCCGGTTACGAACATCGCAACTTGCATTTAAGGTGTCATTTTTCCTTGCATTGCCACGACAGTAGTCTTATACGTCATAATGTTAGGTTTGTCATGGGAAAAATCCGGTTGATATGAAGATGGCAATTGTTGAAAGAAGATGGAGTATGACATTTAAAGGTTATGAATCCGTGGAAGTTGGTTGCTTTGCGACAGCTAGTCTATTTAAATCAGGCAAACAGAATGCTGCTAATTAGCCAATCCCATCTTTCCCTTTTTTCTCGTTGATGTATATTGTATCTCACAGCGTAGATGATGGAAAAGTTGGCGAGAGTTGGAAGTGACATTTACAAATTTCATCGCTTGCAAGAAGTTGGTCTTTGAATACGAATAGAGCATGTCCTAATCAACTTTATTGCATACCTCATAACGGTTTACAAATACCACGACTAGGAATTCATCTCTGTTAGTCACCAATAGGATCCTTTTTATACTTGAGCTCTGACTCTTCTTCTCGTGTTCTTCATTTAGCGTCGGGTTGAGCTTTTATCCTTCGTAGAATTGTTTTCCTTTTGCCACAAATGAATATTATTCTCTGGATAAAACAGATAGTTTGCATGTCCAGTCTTAGACTGGAAGCATGCCCTAACCATTTTATATAGGAAAATTCGGAACTTAATTCCAACTCTTTGAGTGGTTAGTTTCTTATGTCCTTAATTTTTCGTTGCCTGGTTCCGTCAATTGAGTTAAAATGGTGTCAGAAGAATAACATTTAAAGTTATGAGTTTGTTTGACACAATACTGTGAATGAGTAATCTGGTAGAGCTCGAAGGTAAAAATGAATCGCAGTGTTTACAAATTGTAAATTCAAGAAAATTTAGGCCAAAAAGAGACTTTCAAAACTCAAATCAATCAGTTATGCTCAGAACAGACCCAAAAAATGGTAGCTTGGTTGTTAATACAAATAATGGTTGCAAGGAATGTCAAATTTTGGGAAGTTGTTGAAAGCAAAGAGCTATTAGGTAACTATGTTGTTGATTATGATGGTGAAGGTGAAGTAGTGTTTTTAGCGTCAAGCGCTGTTATCACAGAAGTAGCTAAGCGCTAATCGAGCCCGTGACCCCTTGTCATGACACTCGAGTGGCGGAGTTCTACCATGAATCGAACCCTGTCCTCCTGACTGTTCTGGCTCCAAATTCAGAGGATTACCTACAGCGCCACAACATCCTGTTTATTTTTTAATGTTGGCTGGGCAAATGGGAGCTATACAGCTATGTCGGCCTATGGCACTACGGCGTATACATACTAGTTCTGAGTACTCATGTACAAAGCTTAGAAGTGATGGTAGCATCTGATTGTGCCGACGATGGAATCGAACCCACACGCTGGTACAGACCTATGGGTTCAAAGCGTGGCGCCTTAGCCACTTGGCCACACAACCACCTGACATATGTTTTCTTCAAATGATAGAGATCAAGACTTGTTGTTGAACGATCCTGAACGATCAAGACTTGTCCTTTTACTCCCAAACTCGTTTCAGCAGGTGCTCTCTCGGCCGGGGCTTCTGCGGTTCAGCATTATCACCTGTGCTTGCGCGACTTCCAATCTGAAACAGAACCTAGTATGTATCTGTATGTAATGGTAGAGTATCTAATCGTTTATGTATGTGTAGCTCATTATACTAACCTTTTCTTTTTGTTTCCATTTTCGTTTGATTGTATTTGCTGGTAAGTTAGTTTAGTATTTTATGTGATGACCTTTGGGATTGTCATGGGTCCTTGATTCCCGGGTCATCATCTTTGTTACCAAGTCCAGTAGTTTTGAAGTGCAGTCCTTAGTACTTCGTTTTTGTAAACTTTTTATATTGAATTTGCAAAAATCGATTTTACCAATTTTCCCCTTGTAGGCAGCTCTCCTCCATCGAATGCCAAGCCTATATCATTGCGATTCAACGGAAAAGAAGCCAAGTTCAAACAAACTACATTCAAATCGAAGACAGGGAAAGTTAACCCTCCTCCGCAGTTACGAAGAGTCAAAAGGACGCAAAAGGGCACTATGCCATAAAACACATTTCTTATACAACACGCATCTTCATCAAATTCAAGTTACATTCAAAGGTATTCATACATATATTACGTTGCCTTTTCTGTCGCCTGTTTGCCTGTAGACCGGGGTAAATTTTTTCAATATTATCTTTAAATTTTTGGCAACTTTGTGTGCCATTTGGACCATTTTGGTAGCATTGTTTTCAAAACTCGTGTTCATATTCGTAATGAGCATGTTTGAAGCATGCTTTGTGCCAGTTTTGAGACAGGATTATGCATTTTCAGCTATTGGACATTAGTGCCACATTGTGTGCCAGTTGGACCACTTTGTTGACAATATTTTTAACATAAATGTTGATATTTTGTAATCAGCATGTTTGAAACATTCTCTGTGCCAGCTGTGAAGCAGTTCTATGCAGTTTCGACTTTTGGTCACTTATGCTACTTTGCGGACCAATATTTTCAAACTTTATGTTCTTTTTCGTAATCCTTTTATCTGAAATACGCTCTGTACCGATTTGAGACAATTTCAGGAAATTCCGATTTTTGGTGGAGGCGCAATGTTTTTTGGTGGAGTCACTGGTTAAAGGCGGAAAGGCCTAAGGCTGGTTCCTACTGAACTGCACGATGAACTATCATCTCTCTTTCCCATCGCCAACTTTTCAAATGCGATGACAGTTTATCTTACACTTGGAAGGACCTTTGCTCTTACCGCGTGAAGCCAAAAATAGTTTATGCGTTTGGCGGGCTTTGCAACAAAAATATGTGACCAATATTCAAAACTAGAATGTTAATCTGTCAGTCAAAGGCAAACTTGTATAAGAACATTTTCTTTGGTAAAATCACTCATCTTTCCCACCCATTGATTAGACAAATGCCTGTGAAGGGTTTGGATTTGAAACAGGAGTTCCACGCTCCATTCCGATCCATGATTTACGTGCAATTGATATTGAAATTCTATTTCCAAAAACGGACGACTGTATTGAATCTAAATTTCATTGCCAAGTAAATCACGGACCAGAACGGGACATAGAATTCTCGTTCCCATACAAAGCTTTTACATGCATTTTTCTAATTTTTTACCAAAAAATTTTTCACAACTGATTTATTTGCCTGAAAGTGATGGACTGATACTTTAGTTTTGAATATCAGCCTTATACTTTTGATTCCACAGCCCTCCAAACGTACCATTTCTTCTTTTACTTTTGATTCCACAGCCCTCCAAACGTACCATTTCTTCTTATACTTTTGATTCCACAGCCCTCCAAACGTACCATTTCTTCTTATACTTTTGATTCCACAGCCCTCCAAACGTACCATTTCTTCTTATACTTTTGATTCCACAGCCCTCCAAACGTACCATTTCTTCTTTTACTTTTGATTCCACAGCCCTCCAAACGTACCATTTCTTCTTATACTTTTGATTCCACAGCCCTCCAAACGTACCATTTCTTCTTTTACTTTTGATTCCACAGCCCTCCAAACGTACCATTTCTTCTTATACTTTTGATTCCACAGCCCTCCAAACGTACCATTTCTTCTTATACTTTTGATTCCACAGCCCTCCAAACGTACCATTTCTTCTTATACTTTTGATTCCACAGCCCTCCAAACGTACCATTTCTTCTTATACTTTTGATTCCACAGCCCTCCAAACGTACCATTTCTTCTTATACTTTTGATTCCACAGCCCTCCAAACGTACCATTTCTTCTTATACTTTTGATTCCACAGCCCTCCAAACGTACCATTTCTTCTTATACTTTTGATTCCACAGCCCTCCAAACGTACCATTTCTTCTTATACTTTTGATTCCACAGCCCTCCAAACGTACCATTTCTTCTTATACTTTTGATTCCACAGCCCTCCAAACGTACCATTTCTTCTTATACTTTTGATTCCACAGCCCTCCAAACGTACCATTTCTTCTTATACTTTTGATTCCACAGCCCTCCAAACGTACCATTTCTTCTTATACTTTTGATTCCACAGCCCTCCAAACGTACCATTTCTTCTTTTACTTTTGATTCCACAGCCCTCCAAACGTACCATTCCTTCTTATACTTTTGATTCCACAGCCCTCCAAACGTACCATTTCTTCTTATACTTTTGATTCCACAGCCCTCCAAACGTACCATTTCTTCTTATACTTTTGATTCCACAGCCCTCCAAACGTACCATTTCTTCTTATACTTTTGATTCCACAGCCCTCCAAACGTACCATTTCTTCTTATACTTTTGATTCCACAGCCCTCCAAACGTACCATTTCTTCTTTTACTTTTGATTCCACAGCCCTCCAAACGTACCATTTCTTCTTATACTTTTGATTCCACAGCCCTCCAAACGTACCATTTCTTCTTATACTTTTGATTCCACAGCCCTCCAAACGTACCATTTCTTCTTTTACTTTTGATTCCACAGCCCTCCAAACGTACCATTTCTTCTTATACTTTTGATTCCACAGCCCTCCAAACGTACCATTTCTTCTTTTACTTTTGATTCCACAGCCCTGATTCCAGTGTGAATCAGGCTTTACAGGCAAATATCGTTGCCCGTACAAGATAACGTTCATAGCATTTAAAAACCTTGCAACGATGAAGGCGATAATAGTTCACTGCGCCGTAGAAACCAGCCCTTACAGAGCTTTAGCAAGGTTCCAAGCTCCCTTAAGTGCTTCAACCCTAGAAACCTTTGTTGATTTCCTTCAACTGTTCACATTTCAATAGCCTGCACGAGATGAGATCAGGCAGGATCAGGGAATTGACATGGCGAAAGCTGGCCCGGGCTATAATAACTTTGCATTTGCTAACCTTGGTATGTGACATTTCGTTGTTTAGCTACGAGAAAAATGGATGTGTAAGCATTTTCTTTAGCTTGTTTGTACCAATGTCGACTCCGTTCAATACACCTATGTCGATTCCACGTATCTATTCAAATTTTATAGCTTGCACGAGAGGAAACCAGTGTTTGCCTAATTACACAGTTGAGAGTTACAAGCTGCATACAGTGAGTTTAAGAACTGATAACTCATATTTGTGACTGCTGCAGAGCATAGTTTCAGAGTCATTGTCTTGAAGGGTTCAGAAGATGTGTAGGGGCGAGTTGCTGTGTCTGTTGGCGGTGCCTATGTAACTCTTGCAAAATGGCTAAATATTCACTTTAGGTTTTAATCAAACATTTGCTCCCCATAAAATGTTGTATTGTTTTGCAACCTGGTTACTGGAATCTGGTGATATTTGTTGATGCTAATAGACGATTGCAGTAAAGATGGCAACAGGGGGGGTGTCCCCATATTTCCTTGCGCATTAAGGTGTGGCTGGACTACAGACAAATGCAACTGCAGGCTTTGCAAAACATTTATAGCAAACCTTGTTTATATCTAGTTAGCATTTTTTGTATATTTTAGATCTTAGAATTTATGTAAATAGGTTACTTTTGTATACAGTTGGTTTTAATTAGCATTTCTGCTACTATAGTCGCCAACTCAAAATAAATTATATTATCATTATTTTATTGTTATTGTTATTACTATCATTCTTATTGTTGTGGTTGTTGTTGTGGTTTTATAATCTGTAGTATCTTAAATTTCTGAATCGTAAATGTTTCATTCTCAGAACGTGATGAATTTTGGGAAAATGTCCCTTGACGCTGTCTGTGCCATCGATTTCTAGCGAAGGTGTGGAGTAGTTGCTCGCACCATGTCAAGTGGGATTTGCGACCTCGCAAAGTTAATCGTTAAAAACCGTTCAGTTGTTGTCGTTCGCGGACATCTCGCGAATATCACGCAGACCTTTATTTCTGTTTGTCTGTATATAGTCGGCAACAGTTTCTGTTGTCTGGTCAGCCATCGACTCTTGTACTTGTTGTAACTAGGCACTATTGTTTGGGGGTGTTGGCCATATTATGTTTTGTTGTTTCAAGATTTCCGTCCCTCTACATCGCATTTCATCGAGTCCTCTTCTTTCAGACACACTTACTACAAGTGATGAGTAAACATTTAATTATGGCAGTAAATCGTCGAGGACTGACATATGTGGCGTTCACACCCCATTCACATTGCAAGTTAAGACAGCTTTATCTAAACAAGGTTATCAAACGAGGCTTTCTAATTGGTCAGTTCAGCAAATCGGATGCATTTGATTGGTTGAAATGCAACCTGGCGTAGATAAAGCTGATTTCACTGTGTCATTGTGAATGCTGTATAATTGGAGGACACTTCATGAGTCTTGCAAATAGCTGTTTGCAAAATTAAGCTGTATTTTTCCAGTCAACCTGCTAATCATTTGGAAGGGACGCTTAGTAGGCCTAGATTAGCTACAATATAGTTAGAAATCTCCCCAACCTTCTTGGAATGAATGAATGAATGAATGAATGAATGAATGAATGAATGAATGAATGAATGAATGAATGAATGAATGAAGATTGAATGAATGAATATACATCGATGAGCATGAGTCATTTTCTTCATACTATAAGCCCTCCTTCTGAATATAATCCATCCTGCCTAAAATCAAAAGAAGCCTTCCTCTTGAGTGAAAATACTTTATCCCACCTGCAAACAGCTTTTTCCAGCATGCGTTTTATAAGCCCATATTTGAGAAGTTTATTTCTGACTAGGAACTGCATCAGGTTAGTCTCGAAGTTACTGTGGTGGAACACCGCCTATCGTTTAGTTTGCAAGCAGGAAGCAGTATTGTTTCCAGTAAACTTTCAATACATTTATAAACACAAGTCATTTAAAGGGGTTTCTTAGCCCAGTCTCAGAGGTTTGCTCGTAAATTTCAGACCCGTTTAAGGTTACTCTTCTAGTTACTGAAGTGGACAATCCATCTTCTCTTTGTAAATATTAATTTTCAAGAAGAAATCAGTATTTTCTCAGTAAATTGTTATGCATCCCCGGAAGGGGGGAGGGGGGTATTTGATTGGGACCGTAACTCGATGTGAATCTGGTTTTGGACAAAAGGACCCATTTCTATGAAAGAATGCTCAAGAATTCAGAATCCTTTGGCATGAATTTCAAGAAGTTTTTGCACCATGTGTGTGAATTTTGTCGATTCAAGGGTGCAACGTCTATCCACATTTTTTCAGTTACAAGAAAATTCCGGAAAAAACTACCCAACTACCAGAATCAAGGTTGAAAGCGGACCCATATGAAGGGAATTTTACATGAAAGAGCGCACCCAGTTGAATTGCACGTTTACTATCATTTAATAATCAGGTACCCCTCTCCCCTTTGCACAAGTCATGTTCGCCATTCTTTAAGCCCCAGTTCGAACATTTACTTCCAGCTAAGAGCTAATATTCATAATATATTCATTGGGAATAATTCAGAGTATTTTGACTCCTGCTTGCAAGGCAAACAGCCTTTTTCGAGCAGGAGGCTGTATTTTCCCGCAGAAAGTTGCGGTTCCATATCATGATTTGAAACACGTCATTTTCGACATTCTCTTACTTTCTGAAGGACGTTCAAGGTTGTCCGTTACGAAATCTTGTCACTTATTTGCTGAACCGCATCTTTTCTTATGGTTAATCGCGGAATGCCAATTTCTATTTCATCAGCTTATTGTGGAATTTGCAATTTCAAAAACAAGGAAAGATTTTTACAGGTCGCTACCTTCGATTTGAAAGATCAATGGAGCCTTGTCGTTGCACTTTTCAGAAAGAAGGTTTTCCATGCCTGTACAAATAAGACATGCACTCATTTCCTTTCAAAGAATCTTGAATATTAACATCTCTTTATATTTCTATTTATATTTATATATCAAATGCTCCACTGATTATAAGGCATGGCGATACTAAAATAATCTACATAGTCTAAATAAGCAAAACTAACCCGTAATTCTTTATAACATTATAAAAACTAGTAAACTAGATAAAAGAAACAAAAACAGAAAATATGACATTTGCAGTGCAGGTGTAGCAGCTTATCAATGCCCAAACGAAAGGGACATACAAGGAAAGAAACTTGGCTTGGAGCATTTTTGACTTGCGAAATGCAAAAAAATTGATGAGATTTCTTCACCCAAAGCGTCAGAGGTAACCACACATAATTGAAATAGAGCATCTACAGGTGCAACTGTTTTTTCTTGAGATATCTAGAAAACTTACGTCAAGCTGCTTTCAAAACTCTCAGGTACCAGAAAATGAATTGCAATAACAAGTACCCTCTACGAGAAGGTCAAAAATCGGATGCTGACCAGTTGTGTCCTCGAAATGTGGTTGTTTCTTAGGTGCTCTTCGTGAATCTCGGTCAGAACCGGGTTGGTCAGTATTTTGTTGCCAGGAAAAACTCTCAAAATGAATTTGGCGTTACCCTTCCAAGCTTGCAAGAGTTCAAAGAAGCCTGTCCTTTCAGCCTTGGGAACCTCTAATAGTAGCTGAAAGTCTTAAAATACGAAACCATTGGTCTTTTGTTCAGGAATCCATCAAGAATATTTTTTGGTTATTCGCGTTTCCACTGGTATCAAAACAAGATTTCATGTATTTTAGGATGGTATCGATCCGTGGCTCTGGCTACATTGGACGAGGAAGAGCAAATCTTTGGCGGCTAGAGTTACGTATAGTGGTTTTTTGAGAGCTCTTTGTTGACACCAGTCCGTTGTTGTGAGATTTCTCGTGGCCTTGGCTGAAAGCGTAGACCATGCTGAATCGTACGAATAGGGAACTATTTCAGGGGTCGGAGGGCAACAGCGACGTATTTCACCAGCGTCAACGAAATCTTATGAATGCCAACGGGAATGGCGATGACAGGGCTACTTAGGACCTGTTCATATGGAGGCGAGCCAGCCCGCTTACCTGGCTGGCCTGGTAGGCCAGACAGTTTTTATCTTGTGTTCATATCGAGAAATTCTAACCCGCTTGCCGAGGCAGAAATTTGTGACACGTGTCAAAAATGAGGCATCTGCCCATTGATATAGTAACGTTTTCGTCTCGGTAACCGGAATGGAGTGTTCTTATGGGAAAATTTTCATCCCGCCTAGCGAGATCTCGCCACTACACCAGTGAAATCTCGCTAAGCGGGCCAGCCCGCTTGGTCATATGAACAGAAATAAAATTTTGTATTGGAATTAGGGATGAGGTGAGATCTCGGCAAAGAGCTCCAGCTCGGTAAGCGGGCTGTCTCGCCTTCATATGAACAGGCCCTTATGTGCGACCCTTTGTTTCATCACCTTGTGTCTGTTTTTTCTCCTCTTCAAACCTTTCATTCCTTTTCCTTCAATGTATTTGTACATAAAGGATAGCCCATCAGTTGTCTAAAGATTTACCGAGTGAGGAAAAGGATGCCCATTTCGAAAGGCACTATTCCCTGGATGTAAAGACAGTGATGGGCAGTAATAACTCACTGATTCAAATGTGGACAAGTTCAACTATATTTTCAAATTTACCTGACTTCCCTTAATCGTAAAGCTCTGCATTTAAGGTGGCTCGCTACAGAAAACTTTCAAAATTACGAAACAGTGAAAGGTGGTTGCATACCAAGTAAAAATAAGTTCAAGACACAAAAACACAATAAGTTAAGGTGGCTCGCTTCTGATATAAATCTCAAGCTGCTACACACTGGGTGTCCTATCGCCTATCGCTTCAGTTTGTGTATTGCGTAGGCCCATAGAAGCTCTCATACTGTCCTACGTCCTAAGCGCACTCTCCAAGTAAGCTGATAGCGTTTCAATCCAGTGCATGAGCCCATTGTTTGCCAAGTTTACACTTTCCTGGCCTTGTTTAAATTGTTTCTCTATGAATTTCCCTTCTTTAATTCTCTGGAGAAACCTCAGAATTTATCACCGGTCAAAGATCATGACATAGAGGTTGTGTGATTAGGCTCTCTTTAATCTGCAAGTTGACGAACACTTTTTTAAATATCCCGTGCTGAAAAGCATAGTCTTCTTTTTTGCGACAATGTTAAATGTGATATGAGATCTCACATTTTCACAGTCTGTGCCACTCTGCGGTTTGAGTTCTATGGAAAACTTGACTTGATAATCTCCATTTTAAGAAAATTTTAGGGAACTTATTAGCACTTCAGTGGAGGTCCTGTGTGCCTGAAATGATTCGCAGAAGCCAATATGGCAAACTGCTTCATTGTGCATGCGAATGGGGTTCGCTCATTAGGTTCGCCAAGAGAAATTATGCGCTATCATTGATAGAAGAAAGATAAACCTAAGTTTTTGCTACTGGTGACGTGATATTGAGTAAAATGCTGTTAAGGATTTATTTGGAAACCAGAATTCTAAATTTAATTTTTGTCCATTATTTACTTGCCATTGAAACAGAATCCTACAGCACACTAAAGTAGAAGACTCCATCTTCAAAATTACACTTCATTTTGAGAAAAGAATTGGAAAATCACTGATATGGCCGATCAAAAATACTGCAAATTCGTCGTTTCGAAAGAAGTTTGTTTACATTAGGGGACCCTGACCCTTTAAAGTAAATGAACGGAGATATAGCGACATAATCTAAACATAGCACAAAAGAACAGCAGGCGCCACCTGTCTTCCCGTTGTTTTCATCGATCAAAAACATCAAATACAATAGGTTATATTTAGACGAACCCAGTCCCCCTAGCTAAGTTGCTTTTAACCCCGTTGATTTACTTTAAGATTCTGGATCTGAATGCAATGCATCCACACTGACCCCAGGAAATTGTATAACCCCCCCTTCCAATGAAAAAGAGGCCTTGCTCCGTAGCCTCCTTTGCGATTGTGAATCTATGACGTAATGCTTTAAGAGAAAGCTCGAAAGCGAGGCGCGCGAACGTCATAGCTTCGCAATCACGAAGGAGGCTAAGCATTACGTCATAGCTTCGCAATCACAAAGGAGGCTAAGCTTTACATCATAGCTTCGCAATCACAAAGGAGGGTACATAACAAGGCCTCTTTATCATTGGGGAGGGGGTATACAATCTCCTTGTGTCCCTGTGGTGCATCTTGGTATGAAGCTCCCTGCTGCTGTCTTTACCTTTATCGTCTATATGGAAAGTCCCTTTCACGAAAATTTAGTTAAACAACTGACAATAAATTCCTCAGAATTCGTTTAAGGTCCAAGCAGGAAGGGTATTTGTTCATAGCAGTGGATAATTTAAAAAACTCGGCTGGACGTTATCATAAGGAGATTTTCGTGTTACACGCTTTCTAACGAAATCCATGCCCGTTTACTTCCCATTTCGAACGGAGGGGGATTTTTGCAAGTCCATGCGTGAACTTTAGTCGATTACCTTTACATTTAAATTTGCAATGTCTCTAAGAAACTTCTAAAGAGATAATGAATTAAAGATATATCAGAAAAATATTTGGTTAAAAAATCCTTATCAGTTAGTTCCTTGTTTAACAAAGCGGGGTCAATAAAAAATGGTTTTTGGTGTAAAAACTGGCGAAGGAAAAATTTTATCGGTAGGAGTTAACGAATTCATAATGTTTGTATCTGATGTAAAGCCAAGGCGAAGTGATAAAAATGCGAGAAGTTTACGTCCGGTACTTGTTGCAGTAAGAATCCGCAAAATAGAAACCATTTTTCACTAAACAGCCTGTATAGTTTCCTGTCAAAGGGCAGAAATCTAGAAAAATGGTGGAAGGTTTCTTATGATATTGTCAAGAAACCTTCAGTGATTTCGACTTGAATCTTTGAGAAAACACAGAGGAAACACTTTGAACAGTCTTCTGCTTCCTAGACCAATGAAAGGTAAAATTGAACGAGATCTACATAAGAACATGGAGTAACTATATGATATTCGGAAATACTAAAAAGCAATAAAATTATAAAGATTTACTGTGGCAATTACAGAGAATATTTGAGGGGGCCATGGCCCCCTCGGACCCCCTGTATCCTGGTCCTTGGTATGTTGAAGCCTGAAAATATGGGGTAAAGAACTGAAAGGTATCTTATATATTCTTGTCATTTGACTTCATGATTTTGTGTAATAAGTGTCCCTCTCTAATTAGCCCCCTCTGGAGTGTCCAAAATTTAATAAGCCCCCCCCCGGGGGGCTTAATAAAACTTTTACGGTAAGAGCTAAGATTCTCATACCTTTGGTACCAGACTCGCTGGTACCCAGGGTAAGATGCTCACATGGAGGTTCATTAATTTTCACATTGCTGTTCTTGGCTCTATGCAAATTTCTGCACGAATGTTTGCATCTGAAAATAACCTCATTACAGAGCGTTCAACTGTAATGGAGCATGAATATATTTGGAATTCGTCAGAGAAGTTTCTTATATGAAGACACTATTTCTTATAAACATCGGCCGGAGGTTTCTTGAAAAGTGGTTCCTGTCTTGTGGGCTCTTACTGTAAGACAATGAATTAAAAAATAAGTTAATTAGGCGCAGGATGTCGAGAAAGAAGCTTGACGTTTATTGATTTGATATCTGTGCCCGGAGGGGTTTTCCAGAAATCATAGGCAATAACTGGATGTTTAAACTGTAAGGCTCAGTTTTGGCGTGACCTATCGTCATTCCTTGAACTTTTAAGGCCATCCTCCACTTTCAGTAGTTTCCGTTGGCGACCAGTGCGCTCTCCTTGTGTGCATGCTCTGTTGCTAAAGAGCGCACCAGCCAAACGTACACGTCGCTGACTAAAGTACTGAAGTGGAGGTCGGCCTTCACGTGATTAAGCGATAGCTTGTTTCCCCCTCAGCTTCGTGCCTGCTGCTCTTCTTCATAGACGGCAATACTTCTTTACTTGATCTGCGATCAGGAATCAGAAACGAAGACTGTACTCTCAACCGTCAGGTTCCTTTTTGTTTCTTCATTAGCTCCATAGTTCCGTGGTCCATCATTCCGTGGTCCATAATTTTCTCGCGGAAGAGAGTGCCAGGGCTGGATGTTGTATGTCATTACGTAATGCTTCATTTTAGAGGCCACCCAGGACAAGAGCATCTTTGGAACGCCTGTATTTCTGCCTTCATTTACAGCCTTCACGCAGATCTATTGCTTTGTCCAGTTCTAGGAATTAACTTTGTGCAACTTGGATTTCGATGCGCTTTGAATTTGACAATAGAATGCCGCCACTGATCTGAATGCTTCCTGGTATGGTCAGAGAGCTAGCTCCCTTGTATGCTGCAGTGAAGGGCTAATGCCGCTAATTTTCCGTATTGTTTTGCTGTGTCAGCCCATTTGGCGACAAGATAGGAATCGATTTGGTTAATTCGGCAAGTACAAGTTACTGAAGCTCTTTGCACTGTTGGTTCTGAATATCCAGCCAATCAGATGGCATTTCGGTAGATATCATTGGATTGCTTGGTTCTCGCTGGTAGTCTCGTTGGTAAGCAAATCTAGGGGCTCTAAAAAGGCTACCAATCACTTCTTTCCTAACGACATAAACCTTCAGAAGTGGACTTGTCAAGATCACAGGTAGCAGCGTATGGTTGTAGTTATCATAAAAGTAAAATTGCAATCCAACCTTCGTTTTCTTCCTTATCGTTGTTCGTTGTGATGTTCGTGCTGTCCTCTAACTCCCTCCATCAAAACACTAGGCCTATCAACAGATCCAAGGACATCACAAACATTAAAACAAACAGAACGAAGACAAGGAAGAAAACGAAGTTTGGTTTGCAATTTTACTTTTACAATAGACCTTTTAGCTATTCTAGAAAAGAGTCTAGATCGAGCGTTTTTTTGATACAATTTTATACGCGAGGTTCGATCGAGCGTCGTTAGAGGCTCTATCACTATTATGCACATTCGAAAATTCTTCAAATTGCATCATAACATCGTTCGATTCTGATTCTTTCCCAGAATAGCTAAAGGGTCCATTGCTATAACCATACGCTGCTTCCTGTGTTAAAATAATGCTAACCCTTCCTGTAGACGTGAGTACCATGGGTGAAAGGAAACAAGGTGTGTAAATGTTTATTCTTTCATAAAATGCACAAACAAATCATACATGTGTCTTTATCGTTGCTTCTGTGTGCTTTCTTCTCTTGCAGTCTCAGTTCGATTTTCTAATCCTGTAAGAGAAACAACGATAAAGACACAGGTATAATTTGTTCATTCATTTTATTGAAGAATGAATCTTTAAACATCGTGTTTCCTCTCACCCATGGTGACTCAAACCACCAGTCTTCAAATTGATAGTCAAACGAACTACCACTAAGCCATTCCACTTTTTTGACTGTGGGAGAACGAGATACCACTACCCCATTTTGTAAACGTCTGCTATGGTCCTTGTATTGACCCTGCTCTTTGAGCCGTCCCTTTCCTGTGATTTCATGTCTTTGGTAAACCTTTGGCAGCTTTTTGGTGTCGAAAGAAAAGAAATCTCCTCGAAATAGAATTTTAAGATAATAAAGTACAGCCTTGATTTCTACTGACGGATCGAATAAGAGGCCATTCGACGGAAAGGCGGCCCTTTGTGAGGTTTTGATTGAGGCCCACTGGCCATGGCTGATGGACAGTAGCCCAGTGCGTCACTGTTGCGCAGTCGAAATAACAGAGTCAAATTGGGTATTCTGAGTGACTTTCACGAATGATTTTCGCTTTACGAGGTTTTCCCAGTAATATCATGGGTACGCAGACACTGCAATTATGCTTGTATGCTTCGGTTCTTCCTCCGCAGACACATATAGAATTTACTTGGTTGAAGAATCACAAAATCCCTCCCGTTATTTCATAGCCATTGTGTCCAAAGAATGATATAATCGATATAATCCCATACAATGCTGATGTCTGTCTGAACTCTTGAGTTGGATGTCACGTAAAATGCCCGCGAACAGAACAATTCAAGACTTTAGTGCGAGCAATTCTGCGTCATCTCAAATCTTAAGTGACATCTGATGTAAGACAGCCCCTAGTTATACAACCCACCAAATTGTTTTAAGTGGTGAAGTGTTTGCTTTTCTCTTCTTCTCGGAAAATTAGGCAGCCTCGACTCTGCTCACGTCCTTACGGTATTCCGTCACTGTTCAAATTTCCTGGAGAAAGTCAATATGTATTCAAGACCTGTTATTGCTCTGAAGCATCTTTGCAAATTCAATCATTTTCTGTTTTCCATGCTAATATTTGTACAAAATGTCTAAACAGTCAAAATTCGACGTGAACTCTTTATTACACTGCTGGTAAAATGTACCTGTTTCAGAGGAGTATTTACCCAGGCCCAGAGATCCGAGAGAGATCGCAGAGATCGGTGATAAGAAACTGAAGAATGATTCTGTAACTACTTCAGTAAGACCCCTCAAACATGAATATACAGCAATAAGAACCTGCAGTCTGATTTTGTGAAAAAAGACACCCAAAGATAAGAACCAAAAACAAACTGATTTATGTCAATGTTCTTATGAGATGGTACACTTAATTAAGAAATTTCATCCCATCAGGCAAAACAAATCTCAGCTATTGATAATTGAACACTTCTAACAGTTTTTACTGATATGATATAAACTGCTTTGTCAACGACAAAATACCGCACCCTCTAATATTCAAATGCAATCATTCTACTTTCAGATTTATTTAGCACATACTGTATAGCTATGTATTCTTCATAGTAACAAGTGTCTTTGCGATAAGAACCACACCCTGAAGATGTCATAAGTACCTCGTTATTTATAAGAACCTAGTCAGTCTGTTTCTTAGAAAAGTATGTTCTTGTTTGCGGGGTTTTACTGCACTTGCTACCCGCCCGCCAGACACAGTCCAAGAGACGAGTGACCCGCGGGCATTCGGGCATGTACACGACCCGAAGATTTTGAAGCAAACCGAAAAGAGTTTTACGATGTGCCCGATGTGGACAGAATTTCCTTTGTTTTTGTTATTATTTGCTTTGTGAATTGGTTATGTTTACACGTATTTTTATAAGAAAATGCTCACAAGAAACTCAATCTCAGATCGCTAAAAAATAAGAAACTCCAGTACCTGAAAAATATAACTTAAGAAACTATTTTTTTGACAAACGAAATCTTTACAATAATCAAATCTTAGGTTTTGGATTTGTCTCCAACTATTTTGTCCATGATTGTAAAATAGACGGTTACGCTAAAGATGGCGGCGAGGAACTGTTTGCCAAGATGCACCGCGTTCGAAATAGGAACCATTCACGAATCTAAAGCAATTCGATTATAGAACGCAATGCATCTTGGTAAAAAAAGTTCCTCGCCTCCATCTTTAGCGTAATCGTGCATTGAAAATGTTTCTTAACTTTGGGTTGAAATCTGATTGCTTTCAGTATAGCAGGCTGTTTCTGTTTTCAGAGGCAGTAGGTTTGTAATGAAACAATGAATTTTACTCTTCAATGCTACAGCCCCCAGTCAGGCCCGATACCAGCCATGAATTCTCATGGGAGCAAAGAACGAAAATTTTCCGACGACAAAATGAAAAACAATAACAACAGCAACAAGAGAATTTTTAGGAATATACGTTAAATATGTTACAGTCATGCATGAAATGACTGTTGCACTACTTGATGACTAGCTTTTGCAATTATTTTGCAGTTTCAAGGTTGGAACATTCAAAATTAGTAAATACGAAGCAAAAATACGCTGTAGATTCAAAATTCCAGTCAGAAATGATCCGCCAAAGTCAATGAATTCATGTTTTATTCAACAGTTTGCCAATAAAATCTTTTAGATCTTCTGGGAAGTGCTCCTCCCCCAGCGCGCTATAGGCTTCGGTCCCGCCCCCAGTTGGGCACATTGCAAGCAAAATTATTGCCCTTGTGCAACTAAGAATGCAACTCCGAAAGTCTAGGAGGTCAAATGACATTGGCTGTCTGGTCTGTCTGTGTTAGTGCTTCGTGATTTTTATAAAGCCAGCCTCATTAGTACATGGATCTTTTGATAAACTACAGCAAATAATTTTTGAAAAAGAAATATGCACAAAGTCATGAAAATTATTCAATCATGGCTGAAAATTCTACGACTCTATTCTGTTACCAGAAAGAATGTTCGAAGCACAGGCCGGGGGGGGGGGTAACATAACATGTTGAGGGTACGGGTATGTGCCGCCCATATGGGTGGGTTTTTGGGTCCAAAATTCTCTAAACAAGGGTCCCTTTTTCGGCAGATTTTCCATAAACATGGGTGGGTTTTCCACATATTGGCGAAAAATAGCCAAAAATGGGCCGTTTTCCGCCAAAATTCATCATAAAAGTGGGTATGAAAGCAAGTTTCGGTAATTAGAAGAGGGTACCTTTCTGAAAACCGGGCGGCAGACCCCCGTCCATCCGCAAGTCATGTACCCCCCCCCCGGGAGCACAGGCAGCGGGGGACATTAGTGTACAATGGAATTAGTGTAATATCAATACAAATACCTCTCTTTCTTGGTTCAATTTCTGCCAAGTTCGTCTGCCATCTGTGAACGGCTCCTGTTCACGGCAGAATTCGAGCGGCAGAATTCGATGCAAAAACGACACGAGATATAGGTTTTCTCAAACTTATATCACAAACTCTTCAACTGATACAACTGTGGTCTTTCACAAGCACCAAGTGTATATCTACGCTCACGACGCTACGTTTCACCTGGCCTATTTATACTGAAAAGGGGTTTCATGGCTAAAACAAAAGGATACCCTAGAATGTTCTAAATGTTGCACCACAAACTTACACGAGAACGTGCAATACTTCCAAAAAAGGTTTGCATTATGCTAGAAGGTTCTATGTTTCCAAATAAGGTAACAGGGTAATCGTGACTATGCATCAAAACAGCTTAGGTAGGGCAAATCCCTAATCCTTCCAAACAAAAGGAACAAAGGCGCGGGGATTCCATGCAGTAGGTCTGATGCCTTCCTGACGCAATAGGGGATGCCTATTCAATACAGATAATGCCACGTCATAGACAACACAACAGGGTTACACAAAATGATGTAACTAGGCCTAAGCAAATATCGATGAAGAGCCTAACTCTAACGTGATCTAATATGGCGATCTTCGGACAACCTTAGTACCTTCATTCTCTTTTTAGTACACCTTTCTAACCGACACAGCGCGTGCTGGCGTATAATGCGTGACAAGTAATAGCACAAAGCATCCCAAAATATTACCAGTATTACACATCACAACAGCAGGCCAACCGCCATTTTATGCATGCAACTGCAATCATGGACAAAATAGTTCGAGACAAATCCAAAACCTAAGATTTGACTATTGAAAATCCCCCTCTCCCCCTTACTCAATGTTGGTGACGCGTCAAGGAAGGTTCTCGGAGTTTTCAACAGTGATTGAGGGGGGACGGGGGGAAGGATGCTCAACAGGTGAAAATATCGGAAAAGATGAATTTCTCTCATAATTTATGCCCATTATTGTAGCTTGTATGAGTTGTAAAGCGTCTTCAACCAAAGGGTGCATCATTTTTGCATCTTCCCCGCACGTATTTCGTTACAATGTTATAAGAAGCTATTTAAGGCAGAACTAAGTTTCTTAAAATTGTCATTTTTCAGTACTTACAGCTTCGGAAGAGTTTCTTTCGAGTTTCTTGGCATTCTTGATGTGTACATCGAGTGCCCTCGTGAACAGTTCAGACGAAGTTTCATGAAGCCTGTTCATCAGGGCAGGATGGGTGAAACGAATCGAGAATACTATGGATTTCATTGTCTGAAATGGATGCAAAAAGTTAAGATTCTTGAATAACTTTTTACCAGTCTGACGTCTCGTCTCCTCTATCTAAGAGTTGACGAGTTTTCTTTAAAAAATATATGCTACAGAAGTATTTGGATCTTACACAGTATCTCTCTTTGTGACCAGATGGCCCACTTGACTTATCAGCTCTTTCAGCGTTTCGAAAACTCAATCCAGTCGTTTCTTTGACAACGATGCTTAGCCCTCGACAAACATAGCTCGGCCCCTTGCCCTGCATCGTACCCTCATGCCCCTCCAGGCAAAAGCGTTCCGCATTCCGGGGATACTCGATAGCGATTGTGTTTTGGCGGGTCGATTGTTCTGTATTGTGAGTGTATCGGTAGTGTCAATCAAGTACTGAAACGCTGAAGCCTATTGTCTACATTTTTAAGTTAGGTTACTTGTCGCCGCAGTTGCCTTTAATAAGTGCAGCATACTTAAGCTAGAAAGCAGTTTCGTTTAGTTTCAACGAAGTGAGGTTGGTTGTTTGAAATCAGTGAATTTCTTGCTAAGTTTCTTTGGGGAAAGCGTGTCGCTAGAAGATTACAAGCTCATATTACGTGAAGTGACCTGCAGGTTAAGCAGCACCAGAAAATATAACAATTGAAGACAGCCTGGACTGAACTAGTCATCGAAAGAACAGAGACTTGCTGTCAGGTAAAGAGACAAGATATGGAGAATTTTTTGCAAATTGGACACAGTTTGGAAGGCTTGGATTTGCATCGATTTGCAGCTGAGCTGCCTACCTGGGGCTTGGGACATGGGCTCGCTGAATCGTTCAGTAGCAGCACGTCAGATTTTGAAGACATTCCAACTCCAAGCCTGTCCCCTGCTAGCTTGTCTTCGCAATGCAGCTCGCCGAATTATGACGAGCAAGAGGCCATATTTGGTTTTGATCCGCAGACAATCAATGATGTTTTCTGCACAGAAGATAGTGACGAGGATTTGTACATCAAAGATGAATTCCCGTCGTCGAATGGCTCCGATT